>CAWVQG010000034.1:0-151603 GCA_963932195.1 Empis livida
GTTTCCCTTTTGTCCTTATTTCCAATTTGGGTCAATAACTCCTTTAACAAACTAGTTATTTCAGCTTCATTACGTCCTCGTTTTCTTTCTGATGCATTCCCCATTCCGTAGTCTTCCCTTGCGTAGTCTTTAGCTTTCTGTGCAGCCACCCTTTAACTTGAACAATTTTGTTATCTCACATAATGTTTTAAAGGTTCTGAACGTAAACCTCTGACGAAGGTGTGTTTTGCTACTTTCATAATTTCTTCTTTCAATACTCTACCCTCATCTTGATATATATTATCCACCATCATTGTGTATGCCTCAAGTTTTTGTAAAAGTCTGCTTCCAAAATTTTCAACGCCTTCATCAGGACCTTGATTACACTCCTCTAGCTCTCTTGCCAATTGAGGTAGATCTTTATATGGCAAAAAATGGTTACTTAGGATTGACTTAAATTCATCAAAATCTGATATTTGCTTGTTTTGGAACAAAGCATTCGCCTTTCCCCTTAACTTACTTCTTACCAGATTTGTTAAAATAAACATTCTTGCTGACTCTTCCGTAATATAATACGCCTCCTCAGCTAAAGCCAAAAAATGTTGCAAGTCTAGAGCAGGGTTGTCCCCGGATCCTGGTAATGGTGGCACGTGTACCAAAAAAGTTTTAAAAGTGTCCGTAACAGATAACAGACCATCACTAAAAGATATTTGATGCTGCTGTAAATTTTCACTGCCCTGCCCTAATAACATTGTATTATTCCGACGTTGTGACGGAGGTGTTTGTTATCTTGAAAAAACGTCAATATTAGATTCGGGGAAATTATACATTTCCGGTTTCTTAAAAAGGTTCGTAGGCACTGATGGTGCTTTTCGTAAAGGCAATTTACCAAAAATAACCTGGTCATTTACGTTTGACCGTCTTAGTTCCAAATTGTCTATTGTTAAGTCATTAAAATCATTCATGTCTTCTTCTAATGCATCTACTTCGCGATCAATTTCGTTATTTGAAACAGTACGTAGATAAGTTTTTTTAGATTTAAGAACTCTCAAATTTGGATCCTTAGGAATAGCACCATTTTGAGTTTCTGGTCGCAGCCCTGTTGTATAATTATATCGAATTATACAATAGTGTCTTATGAAATAAATAAAAAAACGTACTTTTCAGATTTACAAACAATTATTACATTTATTTATTAAGTATTTTCTTATTGCTACTTAAAGTTCAATTATAATTATTTATTAAAACTTAAATGAAAAACAAATTTAAACTTAACAAAAAAAATAATTGATTTTAACTTAACTAACTACCGACTCTTATTATTATATATAATTTTAGGACTTTCAAGAAGAACTTCCCGAACCGATGTTCTTCCGTTTAACTTTTTCTATCAACTCCCCATTGTTTTAATCAATTAATTAATTAAATACCTGTGGCTTTTTCCAAAATATCGCATGCGATATTTGGAAAAACCAATCAGCGATCAAAATTATTTTTATTTAACACATCAACATAAGTAATATTTAATTACTTAAGTTGAGTGACTCTGCGTGTCCCTGAAAGTATCCGTAATCGGACACCGCAGGTAATGACTTTTGAATTTAAAAAAATAATTTTGGTCGCTTAAGCTTAATAATCATATTTTAATTTAATTTAATTAAAAAAATTAGGAATTGCATTTTGCAATTTCCGTTGTGAATAAAATAAAAAATATAAAAGAAAAAAAAATAAACAGGGTGACCTGTTTTATTCACAACACCTCCCCTTTTCGAAGAAAGAGTTACAAGACACAAATAATTTTGGGTCTCGTAACTCTTTTCTACACAGGTGTGTATATTTACTTAAAAAAAATCTACGTGAAAAAAAAAATCTACGTTTAAAACAATTTTATGTTAAAAAAAATTTTTTCGAATATTAAGTGCCGGTATTACAATTGTTATATGTATATATAAAAACTCAAAATTTATGAACATATAAAATCTTATCAAAACAAATTTTTCATGCTTAAGGTTAATATATAATTGTAAGAAATATCCAATTTTGGCATTTAATTGAATATATATATTTTGTTCTTTATAATTGTTTTATCTTAAATGTATCAATTTTCTAAATTCTTTTACTTAACTATAAACTTAGAAACAAAAACAAATTTCTATTATTAATATTCTTTACTTATTTTAAAATTACCCCATTTAATTAATTTACATTTAGTATTTTAAATACTTTCGTTGTAAGAAGTACATCAGTAAAAATCCTCGTTTTTTTCTTTTTTTGTTAAAAATAAACAACAACAAAATAAAAGAATCAAATCAACCAAATGTTTTTTTTTATATTTAGTATGGGGGATATAAATGAAAATTAGTAAATATAGAATAAATATTATTAGTAGTATAAAATTAGTATTTAACATGGGGAATAAATCATTAGACCATTTTCGTTCCATTTTTTACATAAATGTTTTTCTTTTGGTTTTCATTTACTGTCCAGTCCGTAACCGTCTTCTCCTTCGGGAGTAACCTATTAACAAGGTTTAAACCTATCGGTACCTAAACCATTTCCACCAATTCTATTAATTTTATTTACTTTTAATAAATTACTTTCCAATTTATCTCTAGCCTTATTTACTACAGAAATATAGTTAATATAGTTTATAAAATTATTTGTGTTTACTTGAATTTTGCTATAGATTTTATTTAAACCAACATTATCCTTCATAACAACTATCTCTTCACCATTAACTGCCTCTTTATTATCATATACTTCCTTATCTTCTTCTAATTTTTGGTTATTTTCAACTCCCTCCTTAATTTTGTTATATTCTTCAATATCCTTTATAACTTTATCAATATCTTCCATTTCATCATAAACTTCTGCTTTAAGTATAATCAACTTCATAATATTATAATCAACTTCATCTTCAATAATATTTGCTGTTACTGATACAGCATTCTTAATTTCAAAACTACTATTCACTAACTCTTCTAACTTCATCTCTTTATCCTCATTATAAAAAGCTCCTATAAAATTATCTGTTAATAATTCATTCTCAGCACTAAAATAATATACATTAAAATTTCTACTACCGTGATCAGCTGAACTATGTGTACAATTTACCAATTTAATATCTGGAATATCAACATCTTTATCACCTTTTTGAATATTTTCTATCTCATTATCACTACTTATAACAAATTCATCTAAATATTTTAAGTCTACTTGAGTATCTTCACAACTATTACTCTTTTCGTCTTTTATGTTATTCTTTTCTTCTACAGCATTTCGATCTCTTATTATTTTCTTCATTGTTAAATCTACCCTACTTTTGCCTATCAGCTTTTTCAGTTTATTTTTGATCATTTTCTTACCCAACTGAAAATGTGTAAATTTCTTAAATATATTTTTGAATCTTTGTTTTTTTCTCCTCACTTTATTATTTATAATTTTCTTTTCGGTATTATTACCTCTTCCCCTATCCATTCTAAATCCTTCTTCATTTTTTTTATTTTCTAATACCGAATTTATTATGCTGCCTTGAGCTTTGTTATTCGACAATCTTACAAATTGTTTTCCCGCGTTATTTATTGTTCCGCCCCTCTCTTTATTTCGGAATGAATTGGGCTGATTTAATTCATTCCGTCTCCATTTCCCGACTTTAAAGAACTTGTTGCCTCAAAGTTTTGACGATAAGGACATGTCAACAACCTATGCCCCTCTCGCCCACACCATACGCAATTACTATTTGCATTCTCTTCAAGCGAATACACTGTACCTTGCTTTGTAGCTGGTGAATGAATCTGTTGGCATTGTGTTGAGTCATGCCCCCTCATACCGCAGATTGAACAGATTTTTACATTTATTATATTTTGTTCATTTCTCGATTCCCTACATTCTCTACTTATGTGGCCCAACCTTCCACATTTATAACATTTAACGTTACCATACCATTACGATTTGGTGCATTCTCCCTAAATCCATAATTTGTTCTGTTGTTATTATAGGTATTATTATTATTTCCGTAATTATTAGATCTCCTAAAATTGTTATTTTGATTATTATTATTATTATAATTATTATTATTGCTATTATTATTATTTATATTTTCGTTATTGTTAAATCTTTTATTATCATTTATATTATTATTCCGTTGTGGATTAGGAGTATTTTGCATACTTAGTTTTTTCATCAGATCTGTCAGGAGATTTAAAACCTGATCTCCTGGAACTGTCTGACTATTTACCGCCGGACTAGTATTCGCCAAACCCCCCAAACTCAGGGTTTCTCGAATATATTGTTTAGCCGCGCCTATGGCAACCCTTAAATTTTCTGGATTTTTGAACAACAGGTACTGTTTTACCTGTTCTGATCTTAAACCCCCTAAAAATACTCTTTTGGCCGTTAACTCCATCTCGTTAACTAAAGCCCTACTTTCGTTTGGGTACCTTCCATTAACCCTTGTTTTATATGCAGCCAATTTTTCTGCAATTCTTTCACCAAACAATTCCACGGATTCATCTTCAAACTGGTAAATTCCCAACATCTCCGAAGCCAAAGTAGCCATATATTTGCTTTCCAAAAATCTATTACGTAGAATATCCCTAAAGTGTTCAAAATTTTCTACGTTGGCGTACTTGAACAACGCATTTGCTCTTCCTATCAATTTACTCGTGATCAAAATTCTGAGCACCATACTCCGTTGTTCCTCCCTAGTTATGTCATACGCCTGTTGCGCAAGTTCCAAAAAGTTAGTTAAGTCATTCTCTATGCCCAAACCTGTACCTGAAAATGTAGGAACTTGGAAAAGGAATGTTTTGAGGACCTTTTCTATTGGTAGGAGAGTGGGTTCTAAATTATAGGAATTGTCGTTAGTCAGGTTGAGAACATTAATAGGATGGGATTGTTGATAGGATGATAACAAAGGATTGTCATTAACTAATCTTAACTCAGGATTAATATTATTAGGGATAACATTTGTAGGCATTTTGAAAGGTTGAGGATTAAATGCAGGTGACGGGTTTGGTGTAGAGTTTATCCTACTCGTAGCTTGAGTTAATCTTGATGTTCCTGTCATCTCTAACTTCCTATTAAGCGTTGTTGTATTTGTTGTAGGAAAATTGAATAATTTTGAACTGGTTGATGGCTCCATTATTCTGATCGATTTAATTTTCCTTTCTTTAGAATTAAACTTCCTACAACTCTTTGTTTTTACTGGTCCTATCCTGTTGTATTTAACCCCTGATCTTAATGTACGAAAACTTCTGGCTGGTTCGGTCGGTTCTTCCTCGTCTTGAAGTTGATGTAAAAAGTCGGCAAAATTATTCCTATCTAAAACCCCTAAATTAAATTTTTCCCCACTCTCACTGTCCTTGTTCGTCGGTAATATACTATTTGTAGTAGAATCCCCCAAATCTGGACTAGTATTTATGAATGAAAATGTACCTATTTTCTTGGCAAATTTGTTAAAAGATTGGGCAATCCCTGATGTCGATGGTCTAGATTTATCCCCCGACATTAAAGTAGAAACGAATTCAAATACCAAAATCAAACTTCAAATAAACAAAGTCAAGTGAATAAAAGAGGGGTTAATTATAAGAGTCAGTAATTAAAAATTAGAAAAACTAAAATAAACCACAAATTACAATAAAATTCATCGATTTTTATATAAAAATCAATTCTATTTTATTTTTTATAATTGTACCAAAATGAATCAAAATATTAAAAATTTCTTTTTTAATATCCTTCTTTAAAAAAAAAAATGTTATAAAAAATTCGTAACGATAAAGAGAAAAAAAAATTGATTTATTGATTCCTTTATTTATTTTTGTCAAAAAAAAAAAAAAAATTTTTATTTCGTATTTACCAAAAAAAAACTATTAATTACGTTATTCGTATCTTATAAAAAAAATAACTTTATAAGAATATATGAGTTTTTTTTATTTCATTTAAACAAATAACTCTGCCTAATCTCTATAATTTTATTAAAATATATTTATTTATTTAAATTTATTAAAAAACATCCACTTCTTAATTTATTTTAATATTTTAAAAAAAAAAACTTATTTTACATATATTTTTTTTCCAAAAAAAAAAATTATTTATTTTAGAAATATTTACTTTTATATTTTATAATTTAAAAAAAAAAAATATTTATTTTATTTATTAATTTTAAAAAAAAAAAAAATCTTTTCTTTTTATTTTTTTAAAATTTGTTCATACAAAAAAAAATTAAACCATTGTAAAAATTAACAGTTTTAAAAAAAATTTATTTCTTACTTTACTATAATTATTTTTTTTATTATTTCAAAACATACGACTCACCAAAAGTATTTTTTTTTTTTGAATAAAAAAAAATGTGCCGCTACTGGCTGCTATACAAATTTCGTATTCTTCAAAAGTATATCTTCCTACAAAATTCTTCTTCTGCTACACTGCTGCTCTCTTTTTTGGTATGCCACTGCTTTCCTCTTTCTCTGTTTTGTATATTTTTTTTTTTAAAAAAAAGCAAAAACAAAATATATTATTTTCGTACACAATAATATTTATGTTGTTACAAAACAATTTTTGTGATATTTGATATTTTTATTTTTTTTTTGGAATTTAGGTATGTATGTATTTTAATTACTGAATAAAAAAAAACTTAAAAATTTTTCAATTTTATTACACGTCATTTACCACATAGATTTTATTATTATTTCTTTTTTTTTTTTTGATAAATGTATAAAAATGTGTTAACTTTAAATATATACATATGTACTATGTGTATATAGATTTATATTTATTTCTCAAAAAATTAGTTTAATTGAAAATTTTTTTGTTTAAAATTTTTGTCTAAAAACATCAATATTTCTTCACTTCTGAATTTAATATATATGTATATATGTAATTTTTAAATTTGTCCACAATTTCAATATTTAATTTTTTCTCCAAACAACTATTACTATTTCACTGTTTATAAATTTTCCTCACTGTGTATAAAAAAAATCATGTCTTTACTGTATTGTATTTTATTATAAAATTGTCTTTAAAGTATTATGACTTTATTCTATCACTATTTTCACTAATTCGATTTTAAAAATGTTTTAATTTACAATTTCTCTAAACTTTATATTATTATTTACACTTTTTATTATTTTTTAATCACTGTTGTCCATTTATTATTAAATTTGGGTAGTTTTTTTCACTTTTCAAAAAAAAAATTTCCAATAATTTTGTATTTTTATATTTTCAAATTTTAACTTTCCCGTTTTACTCGAAAAGTTCGTCCCAAAAGCGTAATTTTGGGTTAGTCCGCAGCGCCTTTTGTTGTATAATTATATCGAATTATACAATAGTGTCTTATGAAATAAATAAAGAAAACGTACTTTTCAGATTTACAAACAATTATTACATTTATTTATTAAGTATTTTCTTATTGCTACTTAAAGTTCAATTATAATTATTTATTAAAACTTAAATGAAAAACAAATTTAAATTTAACAAAAAAAATAATTGATTTTAACTTAACTAACTACCGACTCTTATTATTATATATAATTTTAGGACTTTCAAGAAGAACTTCCCGAACCGATGTTCTTCCGTTTAACTTTTTCTATCAACTCCCCATTGTTTTAATCAATTAATTAATTAAATACCTGTGGCTTTTTCCAAAATATCGCATGCGATATTTGGAAAAACCAATCAGCGATCAAAATTATTTTTATTTAACACATCAACATAAGTAATATTTAATTACTTAAGTTGAGTGACTCTGCGTGTCCCTGAAAGTATCCGTAATCGGACACCGCAGGTAATGACTTTTGAATTTAAAAAAATAATTTTGGTCGCTTAAGCTTAATAATCATATTTTAATTTAATTTAATTAAAAAAATTAGGAATTGCATTTTGCAATTTCCGTTGTGAATAAAATAAAAAATATAAAAGAAAAAAAAATAAACAGGGTGACCTGTTTTATTCACAACAGCCCTACAGCGCCTAATAGTGGTGTAGACATTGCCAATAATTTTGGTTTCGGATTCGTAACGGGAGAATTTGATTTATTGAATTGAGGACTAATGTTATCGAAATCGAAACTATCTATTCTTTCTCTAAATTTTCTAATACTACGTTCCATAAAATAATTTACTTCATATAAAAACTTTATGCTGTTTTTTTTTTTTTTACTAATAACTGATCCTAATTTTAAAACAAAACAAAAAGTAAAATACCAAAACCAAATTCAAACCCGAATTGAATTAATTAACAAGTATTACCAAGTTTATCATAAAATAATTAAAATTCGAAATTATTATTTTCTAAACTACTATTTTGGTAACAATTGACAAACACAAAAAAAAATCTCTTCTAAAAGAAAATGATTAACCCCTTAAAAAAGTTAATTAATAATAATGTATTTTATGTTGCTCACAAAGTTTTTTAAATGTGTGTAAGAAGCTTTCTATTTGACATAAGAAATAATTTACACACAAAAAATATATAAAAAAATGAGAATAAACATAACAAAAACAAAGAGAAAAATTTTCATACAAAAAACCAATAATTTCGTTACCAATATTGTGTATAACAAAATAATTTCGATATACTGTAAAAAAAAATTTGTAATTCCAAATTTTACACTAAATGAAAAGAATAAAAATTATTTTATATCATTATTATATATTTATACGTTTTACAGTACACTGTTAAAAATATTTTTTTTTTCATATTAAATTAAATTAAAGTTTTAAACCAAAACATTTAATAATAATAAAAACTACTAATTTTAGACATTTTATACGACAGAGGAAAATATAAAATAATTTTAATTTTAATTTTAATTGTTTCTGCTAGTTTAGATTACTATTTTTGTGTTGGTTTTTGAACCGGAATTCATGCTGGCTAAATTTGATTGGTTGGTTTTGGAACCACGTCCTATCATTTTTATTGACTTCTTCGAGCCGACATTATAAGTCATATGATGACTAAAGTAAATTTCAGAAATCAATCCAAAAATAGGCTAAATGCCCTTTACTATACCTCCTAGAAAATGCCTGAAGGTTTTGGACAGATTGGTCACCCAAAACAAATTTGCAGTATTCTTCTTACCCCGAATTTTAGATTAGAGAACGTAGATCTAATCCTGGTCACGACACCAATGTTATGTTTCTCCTTCTTAATTTTGGAATTCTCCAGCGCTCTTCCTTTGGCCTCGGTGATCGACTAGGGTTTTAATTATTTAAATAAAGCAACTTTTACTTGTTGCGATACCTCTTGCTTTGAGGTATCAAGTCGAATCCCCAGAACCACCAAATTTCTAAGTTTTTTATACGCTAAAAATGCTCCTTTAGCATTTTTAGCCGTCCGGCACGTGTTGTGTAATTACCAAATTTAACAGTGAACGAACGCAATGAACTCTAAAACCCTTAGTAATAATATGATATGTTTTCCATTATTATAATATTTTATATGCAATTTGTTGTCATACATAATTGCATATGACGATTTACTAGTTGTTGTTGTTGTATATTTTCATACAAGTCATACTGTTTACTGACCTTGGTATGAAATCTGATACATATAAGTATATTGTAACAATTAAAATATTTAATATAATTTAAAAAATGCCGATAATGCATATTCAGCATATGAAATTATTTTGGTTTAGAGTAAATAAACATATTTGGGTTCAATGTAATTTCATTACACAACACTTTTGTTTTAAACTTTTTTAATTTTTTTGGGAAAAATCATACTGATTGGTATGAATTGTGACAAACCTTATGTTTTTGTGAAATTCCTCGGGCAGTTTTAAATATTCTTGAAAAAGGTCTTCGGTAATGAACTGGATATTAAATTTCCAACACTTAGATACCAAATATGTGGGGATTGCTTTTGTTTTAAAGTTTTTTAATATTTTTGGGAAAAATCATGATGGTTGGTATGGATTTTGACAAACCTTATATTTTTGAGAAATTTCTCGGGCAGTTTTAAATATTTTTGAAAAAGGTCTTCGGTAATGAACTGGAAATTAAATTTCCAACACGTAGATACCAAATATGTGGAGAATGCTTTTGTTTTAAAGTTTTTTAATATTTTTGGGAAAAATCATGATGGTTGGTATGGATTTTGACAAACCTTATGTTTTTGAGAAATTTCTCGGGCAGTTTTAAATATTTTTGAAAAAGGTCTTCGGTAATGAACTGGAAATTAAATTTCCAACAAGTAGATACTAAATATTTGGGGATTGCTTTTGTTTTAAACTTTTTTAATTTTTTTGGGAAAAATCATAATGGTTGGTATGGATTTTGGCAAACCTTATGTTTCTGTGAAATTTCTCGGGCATTTTTAAATATATTTGAAAAAGGTCTTCGATAATGAACTGGATATTAAATTTCCAACACTTAGATACCAAATATGTGGGGATTGCTTTTGTTTTCAACTTTTTTAATTTTTTTGGGAAAAATCATGATGGTTGGTATGGATTTTGACAAACCTTATGTTTCTGTGAAATTTCTCGGACAGTTTTAAATATTCTTGAAAAAGGTCTTTTGTAATGAACTGGAAATTAAATTTCCAAGACGTAGATACCAAATATGTGGGGATTGCTTTTGTTTTAAACTTTTTTAATTTTTTTGGGAAAAATCATGGTATGAATTTTGACAAACCTTTTGTTTGTGTGAAATTTCCCGGGCAGTTTTAAATATTTTTAAAAAAGGTCTTCGGTAATGGACTGGAAATTAAATTTCCAACAAGTAGATACCAAATATGTGGAGATTGCTTTTGTTTTAAACTTTTTAAGTTTTTTTAAATACAGATCTTGTTGATCTTATTTATTTTTTTAATAATATAGATTTAGTTTTAGATTTAATGGATTATTTATTACATATATTATAAAATAGGATTAAAGAATCTATAGACTTCTATAGATCCCCTTCCATTCTCATTTCTTTTTCTTTATTGTCTTTATTTTTTGTTTCGTTTGAATATAAAAAAAAAACTTTATAATAACAATTTTACAAAAAACTTCATATTAAGTTTTAACAATATCTTAACAAAAATTATCCTCTCCTTTTCTAAAAAAAAATGATAATTACATAATTTTATATGATATAATTTTAATTTATTATGATATAATCTTTATTTTTCCTAAAATATATATTTCATATAAATTGTAAATTAAGTTTTTTTTAAAATAAAAATTCGGTATATTCTTATATACTTTTTGTGTTGTGGTTCTAAATCCTACAATTTTTTATTTATTAAAATATAGCTCTACTTAAAAAAAAAACTTCAAATTTTGTTATGTGCTTCGAAACCCCACTAATCTCAAAAACATTCGTAACTATAACTCTTTGTCCATTGTACGTACCATTGTTTTGTATTATTGTTAAACTGTCACTTATAGTCCACAAAACCGTAATCTCTTTATCCTACGGGAATAACCTATTAAAGTGGTTTTAACCCTATCCGCGCCTACTAAATCTGTTTTGTAATAGTTGGTACTGATAGTACTATTAATTGTAATATTATATTATAGAATTTTCCTTTGTTGCATACGCTTTCTTCCAAATTTTCGCTATAAACTTCTACTCTTCCTAAATTCAGATAAAATTGATTCTTATCAACCACTGCTACTTTGTTTGCATCGCTTTCCACATAATTCGAATCAGCTTGAGTTTTTTCCTTAAAATTACATTGATCTGTTTTTTCTATTAAAATCTCCTTTACTTCTTTAATTTCGATACTTTCTACATCTTCTACATTATCTTTTATATCCTCAATATCTTCTGCTTCTTCAAAATTTTCTATTTCTACAAAATTTCCTGATAAGTCATCTGAAACCACTTTTATATCTTCAATATCTTCTGTTTCTTCAAAATCTTCTGTTTCTACATTATTTGCTACCAAATTATTTTCCGCTAAGTTATCTGAATTTAGTTTTATATCACCATTACAATCTTCGTTCGCAACATTTACTAATAATTTTTCATCTTCAGTACTACAAGAACTAACTGCAGAAGTTCTACTATCTTCATAATCTATACTCTGTATAAAATTTTTCAATTTTAAAGTTTTATTATCTTTATTATTTATCTCACATTTATGCCTAGTAATCCCCAGTAAATCTTCAAAATTTATATTATTGATATTTTTTACTAAACCGCTTATGCAGCATTTATCTTTCCCTTCTTGCGGTATATCTTTATTGATGTTTTCTATTTCAACTTTTTCAGTTACTTCTACTAAAACTTTATTTGTTGACAAGTGATCTTTTGTGTTAATGATTTCTTTCTGTGATTGGTCATATTGCGTTAGTTGACAACTTTCAAAAGAATACAAGCTTGGCTCAGCACCAGTTTTGGTTAATGATTTTACAAATGGCACTAGAATTTCGGTTTTATTTTCCATCGTTTCTGGGAATTGCAGGAATTTCTGTGGACCAAAAACATTACAATTTTTCTCTATAAAATAGTAACCCAGAATACCATCACCTGGTATTCGTTCGTCCTTATTCGTTACTTGAAACTCATAGTTCAATCTTCCATTAAGTAAGAATTTACCATCACATCAACCAAGTGTCTCATTTTGCCCATGTAAGGTCTTTATGTGTGTTTTTTGATTTGAGTCAATTTTTACACTCTTCAAAAGTGACGTATTTTTTATTATACTCACTTGAGCCCCTGTATTTATTGAAAGTGTTACTGTTCCGTTAGCTGATATATCCAGTGGCAATTCTACTAATTGACCTATTTTTAAATTTTTCCCCTCCTCTGCATTTGTGGTTTCGAATGAACCGGGGTTTTTTGGTTCATTCTCTACTCGTTTCCCGACCGAATTACTTTTCTCGCCTCATAATTTTGTAGTGCAGCGCAGTACAAGATGTCGTCACCGACCATGTCACACCAATCACAATTTGGTATTTTGTCTGCTCAGCATTTATCTCCATATTTGTAATACTAGCTGTCAACGCTGTTCGTGTGCATTGTTCTCTACTATGTCCCAATGTTCTACAATTTGTACAATAAACTGAATTCCTATTATTACAAAAACGACTTATGTGGCCTGGTTCACCCCAAGCGAAACATTTAATATTATTATTACTAACCCTTCTTGAATCATTGCCGTTTGTTCTATCCGCCCTGTAGTTATTGTTATTTTCCGTGTTTGAATTAGGCTGACGCGGCAAAGGACGTGGTGCAGGTTGATAATTTTCTCTGTTTCTGCTTTGTATATAATGTGTTTCCCTTTTGTCCTTATTTCCAATTTGGGTCAATAACTCCTTTAACAAACTAGTTATTTCAGCTTCATTACGTCCTCGTTTTCTTTCTGATGCATTCCCCATTGCGTAGTCTTCCCTTGCGTAGTCTCTAGCTTTCTGTGCAGCCACCCTTTAACTTGAACAATTTTGTTATCTCGCATAATGTTTTACAGGTTCTGAACGTAAACCTCTGACGAAGGTGTGTTTTGCTACTTTCATAATTTCTTCTTTCAATACTCTACCCTCATCTTGATATATATTATCCACCATCATTGTGCATGCCTCAAGTTTTTTGTAAAAGTCTGCTTCCAAAATTTTCAACGCCTTCATCAGGACCTTGATTACACTCCTCTAGCTCTCTTGCCAATTGAGGTAGATCTTTATATGGCAAAAAATGGTTACTTAGGATTGACTTAAATTCATCAAAATCTGATATTTGCTTGTTTTGGAACAAAGCATTCGCCTTTCCCCTTAACTTACTTCTTACCAGATTTGTTAAAATAAACATTCTTGCTGACTCTTCCGTAATATAATACGCCTCCTCAGCTAAAGCCAAAAAATGTTGCAAGTCTAGAGCAGGGTTGTCCCCGGATCCTGGTAATGGTGGCACGTGTACCAAAAAAGTTTTAAAAGTGTCCGTAACAGATAACAGACCACCACTAAAAGATATTTGATGCTGCTGTAAATTTTCACTGCCCTGCCCTAATAACATTGTATTATTCCGACGTTGTGACGGAGGTGTTTGTTATCTTGAAAAAACGTCAATATTAGATTCGGGGAAATTATACATTTCCGGTTTCTTAAAAAGGTTCGTAGGCACTGGTGGTGCTTTTCGTAAAGGCAATTTACCAAAAATAACCTGGTCATTTACGTTTGACCGTCTTAGTTCCAAATTGTCTATTGTTAAGTCATTAAAATCATTCATGTCTTCTCCTAATGCATCTACTTCGCGATCAATTTCGTTATTTGAAACAGTACGTAGATAAGTTTTTTTAGATCTAAGAACTCTCAAATTTTGATCCTTAGGAATAGCACCGTTTCTGGTGGCAGCCCTACAGCGCCTAATAGTGGTGTAGACATTGCCAATAATTTTGGTTTCGGATTCGTAACGGGAGAATTTGATTTATTGAATTGAGGACTAATGTTATCGAAATCGAAACTATCTATTCTTTCTCTAAATTTTCTAATACTACGTTCCATAAAATAATTTACTTCATATATAAACTTTATGTTGTTTTTTTTTTTACTAATAACTGATCCTAATTTTAAAACAAAACAAAAAGTAAAATACCAAAACCAAATTCAAACCCGAATTGAATTAATAACAAGTATTACCAAGTTTATCATAAAATAATTAAAATTCGAATTTATTATTTTCTCAACTACTATTTTCGTAACAATTGACAAACACAAAAAAAAATCTCTTCTAAAAGAAAATGATTAACCCCTTAAAAAAGTTAATTAATAATAATGTATTTTATGTTGCTCACAAAGTTTTTTAAATGTGTGTAAGAAGCTTTCTATTTGACATAAGAAATAATTTACACACAAAAAATATATAAAAAAATGAGAATAAACATAACAAAAACAAAGAGAAAAATTTTCATACAAAAAACCAATAATTTCGATACCAATATTGTGTATAACAAAATAATTTCGATATACTGTAAAAAAAAATTTGTAATTCCAAATTTTACACTAAATGAAAGGAATAAAAATTATTTTATATCATTATTATATATTTATACGTTTTACAGTACACTGTTAAAAATTTATTTTTTTTCATATTAAATTAAATTAAAGTTTTAAACCAAAACATTTAATAATAATAAAAACTACTAATTTTAGACATTTTATACGACAGAGGAAAATATAAAATAATTTTAATTTTAATTTTAATTGTTTCTGCTAGTTTAGATTACTATTTTTGTGTTGGTTTTTGAACCGGAATTCATGCTGGCTAAATTTGATTGGTTGGTTTTGGAACCACGTCCTATCATTTTTATTGACTTCTTCGAGCCGACATTATAAGTCATATGATGACTAAAGTAAATTTCACAAATCAATCCAAAAATAGGCTAAATTCCCTTTACTATACCTCCTAGAAAATGCCTGAAGGTTTTGGATAGATTGGTCACCCAAAACAAATTTGCAGTATTCTTCTTACCCCGAATTTTAGATTAGAGAACGTAGCTCTAATCTTGGTCACGACACCAATGTTATGTTTCTCCTTCTTAATTTTGGAATTCTCCAGCGTTCTTCCTTTGGCCTCGGTGATCGACTAGGGTTTTAATTATTTAAATAAAACAACTTTTACTTGTTGCGATACCTCTTGCTTTGAGGTATCAAGTCGAATCCCCAGAACCACCAAATTTCTAAGTTTTTTATACGCTAAAAATGCTCCTTTAGCATTTTTACCCGTCCGGCACGTGTTGTGTAATTACCAAATTTAACAGTGAACGAACTCAATGAACTCTAAAACTCTTAGTAATAATATGATATGTTTTCCATTATTATAATATTTTATATGCAATTTGTTGTCATACATAATTGCATATGACGATTTACTAGTTGTTGTTGTTGTATATTTTCATACAAGTCATACTGTTTACTGACCTTGGTATGAAATCTGATACATATAAATATATTGTAACTATTAAAATATTTAATATAATTTAAAAAATGCCGATAATGCATATTCAGCATATGAAATTATTTTGGTTTAGAGTAAATAAACATATTTGGGTTCAGTGTAATTTCATTACACAACACTTTTGTTTTAAACTTTTTTAATTTTTTTGGGAAAAATCATAATGGTTGGTATGAATTGTGACAAACCTTATGTTTTTGTGAAATTCCTCGGGCAGTTTTAAATATTCTAGGAAAAGGTCTTCGGTAATGAACTGGATATTAAATTTCCAACACTTAGATACCAAATATGTGGGGATTGCTTTTGTTTTCAACTTTTTTAATTTTTTTGGGAAAAATCATGATGGTTGTTATGGATTTTGACAAAAATTATGTTTTTCTGAAATTTCTCGGGCAGTTTTAAATATTTTTGAAAAAGGTCTTCGGTAATGAACTGGAAATTAAATTTCCAACAAGTAGATACCAAATATGTGGGGATTGCTTTTGTTTTAAACTTTTTTAATTTTTCTGGGAAAAATCATGATGACTGGTATGGATTGTGACAAATCTTATGTTTTTGTGAAATTCCTCGGGCAGTTTCAAATATTTTTGAAAAAGGTCTTCGGTAATGAACGGGAACTTAAATTTCAAACAAGCAGATACCAAATATGTGGGGATTGCTTTTGTTTTAAACTTTTTTAATTTTTTTGGGAAAAATCATGATGGTTGGTATGCATTTGACTAAGCTTATGTTTCTGTGAAATTTCTCGGGCACTTTTAAATATTTTTGAAAAAGGTCTTCGGTACTGAACTGGAAATTAACTTTCCAACACGTAGATACCAAATATGTGGGTATTGCATTTGTTTTAAACTTTTTTAATTTTTTTGGGAAAAATCATGATGGTTGGTATGGATTTTGACAAACCTCACGTTTTTGTGAAATTCCTCGGGAAGTTTTAAGTATTCTTGAAAAAGGTCTTCGGTAATGAACTGGATATTAAATTTCCAACACTAAGATACCAAATATGTGGGGATTGCTTTTGTTTTAAACTTTTTTAATTTTTTTGGGAAAAATCATGATGGTTGGTATGAAATGTGACAAACCTTATGTGTTTGTAAAATTTCTCGGGCAGTTTTAAATATTTTTGAAAAAGGTCTTCGGTAATGAACTGGAAATTAAATTTCAAACAAGAAGATACCAAATATGTGGGGATTGCTTTTGTTTTAAACTTTTTGAATTTTTTTGGGAAAAATCATGATGGTTGGTATGGATTTTGACAAACCTAATGTGTCTGTGAAATTTCTCGGGCAGTTTTAAATATTTTTGAAAAAGGTCTTCGGTAATGAACTGGAAATTAAATTTCCAACACGTAGATACCAAATATGTGGGGATTGCTTTTGTTTTGAACTTTTTTAATTTTTTTGGGAAAAATCATGGTATGGATTTTGACAAACCTTATGTTTTTGTCAAACTTCTCGGTTTCTTTTAAATATTTTTGAAAAAGGACTTCGGTAATGAACTTGGAATTAAATTTCCAACAAGTAGCCAGCAAATATGTGGGGATTGCTTTTGTTTTACACTTTTTTAATTTTTTTGGGAAAAATCATGATGGTTGGTATGGATTTTGACAAACCTTATGTTTTTGTCAAACTTCTCGGTTAATTTTAAATATTTTTGAGAGAGGATTTCGGTAATGAACTTGGAATTAAATTTCCAACAAGTAGACAGCAAATATGTGGGGATTGCTTTTGTTTTACACTTTTTTAATTTTTTTGTGAAAAATCATGATGATTGGTATGGATTTTGACAAACCTTATGTTTTTCTGAAATTTCTCGGGCAATTTTAAATATTTTTGAAAAAACTCTACGGTAATGAAATGGAAATTAAATTTCCAACACGTAGATACCAAATATTTGGGGATTGCTTTTGTTTTAAACTTTTTTAATTTTTTTTGGAAAAATCATGATGGTTGTTATGGTTTTTGACAAACCTTATGTTTTTGTGAAATTTCTCGGGCAGTTTTAAATATTTTTGAAAAAGGTCTTCGGTAATGAACTGGATATTAAATTTCCAACACTTAGATACCAAATATGTGGGCATTGATTTTGTTTTCAAATTTTTTATTTTTTTGGGAAAAATCATGATGGTTGGTATGAATTGTGACAAACTTTATGTTTTTGTGAAATTCCTCGGGCAGTTTTAAATAGTTTTGACAAAGGTCTTCGGTAATGAACTGGAAATTAAATTTCCAACACGTAAATACCAAATATGTGGGGATTGCTTTTGTTTTAAGTTTTTTTAAATTTTTTTGGGAAAAATCAAAATGGTTGGTATGAACAGTGACAAACCTTATGTTTTTGTGAAATTCCTCTGGCAGTTTTAAATATTCTTGAAAAAGATCTTCGGTAATGAACTGGAAATTAAATTTTTAACAAATCAATACCAAATATGTGGGGATTGCTTTTGTTGTGTTTCTCCTGCTTAATTTTGGAATTCTCCAGCGTTCTTCCTTTGGCCTCGGTGATCGACTAGGGTTTTATTTATTTAAATAAAACAACTTTTACTTGTTGCGATACCTCTTGCTTTGAGGTATCAATTCGAATCCCCAGAACCACCAAATTTCTAAGTTTTTTATACGCTAAAAATTCTCCTTTAGCATTTTAGCCGTCCGGCACGTGTTGTGTTATTACCAAATTTAACAGTGAACAAATTCAATGAACTCTAAAACCCTTAGTAATAATATCATATGTTTTCCATTATTATAATATTTTATATGCAATTTGTTGTCATACATAATTGCATATGACGATTTACTAGTTGTTGTTGTTGTATATTTTCATACAAGTCATACTGTTTACTGACCTTGGTATGAAATCTGATACATATAAATATATTGTAACAATTAAAATATTTAATATAATTTAAAAAATGCCGATAATGCATATTCAGCATATGAAATTATTTTGGTTTAGAGTAAATAAACATATTTGGGTTCAATGTAATTTCATTACACAACACCTCCCTTTCCCAAATTAAAAAATAGACTTAATTTTTACAAATTGGTATTTCGAAACATTCAACCTAATACCTGTAATGCAAATATCTTTATTTTACCCCAAAAAAAAACGTTATAAAACTTATAATTTTCTTAATTCTTTTAAATATTTTTAAATATTTTTGAGAAAGGATTTCGGTAATGAACTTGGAATTAAATTTCCAACAAGTAGACAGCAAATATGTGGGGATTGCTTTTGTTTTACACTTTTTTAATTTTTTTGTGAAAAATCATTATGGTTGGTATGGATTTTGACAAACCTTATGTTTTTCTGAAATTTCTCGGGCAATTTTAAATATTTTTGAAAAAACTCTTCGGTAATAAAATGGAAATTAAATTTCCAACACGTAGATACCAAATATGTGGGGATTGCTTTTGTTTTAAACTTTTTTAATTTTTTGGGGGAAAATCATGATGGTTGGTATGGATTTTGACAAACCTTATGTTTTTGTGAAATTTCTCGGCCATTTTTAAATATATTTGAAAAAGGTCTTCGGTAATGAACTGGATATTAAATTTCCAACACTTAGATACCAAATATGTGGGGATTGATTTTGTTTTCAAATTTTTTATTTTTTTGGGAAAAATCATGATGGTTGGTATGAATTGTGACAAACCTTATGTTTTTGTGAAATTCCTCGGGCAGTTTTAAATAGTTTTGACAAAGGTCTTCGGTAATGAACTGGAAATTAAATTTCCAACAAGTAGATACCAAATATGTGGGGATTGCTTTTGTTTTAAGTTTTTTTAAATTTTTTTGGGAAAAATCAAAATGGTTGGTATGAACAGTGACAAACCTTATGTTTTTGTGAAATTCCTCTGGCAGTTTTAAATATTCTTGAAAAAGATCTTCGGTAATGAAATGGAAATTAAATTTCCAACACGTAGATACCAAATATTTGGGGATTGCTTTTGTTTTAAACTTTTTTAATTTTTTGGGGGAAAATCATGATGGTTGGTATGGATTTTGACAAACCTTATGTTTTTGTGAAATTTCTCGGCCATTTTTAAATATATTTGAAAAAGGTCTTCGGTAATGAACTGGATATTAAATTTCCAACACTTAGATACCAAATATGTGGGGATTGATTTTGTTTTAAACTTTTTTAATTTTTTGGGGAAAAATCATGATGGTTGGTATGAATTGTGACAAACCTTATATTTTTGTGAAATTCCTCGGGCAGTTTTAAATATTTTTGAAAAAGGTCTTCGGTAATGAACTGGAAATTAAATTTCCAACAAGTAGATACCAAATATGTGGGGATTTCTTTTGTTTTAAACTTTTTAATTGTTTTGGGAAAAATCAAAATGGTTGTTTTGAACTGTGACAAACCTTATATTTTTGTGAAATTTCTCGGGCAGTTTTAAATATTCTTGAAAAAGATCTTCGGTAATGAATTGGAAATTAAATTTCCAATAAGTAAATACCGAATATGTGGGGATTGCTTTTGTTTTAAACTTTTTTAA
This sequence comes from Empis livida, assembly GCA_963932195.1. Classification (NCBI taxonomy): domain Eukaryota; kingdom Metazoa; phylum Arthropoda; class Insecta; order Diptera; family Empididae; genus Empis; species Empis livida. The sequence continues at coordinate 20,363 of CAWVQG010000034.1, forward strand.
TTTTTTTGGGAAAAATCATGATGGTTGGTATGGATTTTGACAAACCTTATTTTTTTGTGTAATTTTTTGGGCAGTTTTAAATATTTTTGAAAAAGCTCTTCGGTAATGAACTGGAAATTAAATTTCCAACAAGTAGATAGTAAATATGTGGGGATTGCTTTTGTTTTAAACTTTTTTAATTTTTTTGGGAAAAATCATGATGGTTGGTATGGATTTTGACAAACCTTATGTTTTTGTGAAATTTCCCGGGCAGTTTTAAATATTTTTGAAAGAGGTCTTCGGTAATGAACTGGAAATTAAATTTCCATCAAGTAGATACCAAATATGTGGGGATTGCTTTTGTTTTAAACTTTTTTATTTTTTTTGGGAAAAATCATGATGGTTGGTATAAATTGTGACAAACCTTATGTTTTTGTGAAATTCCTCGGGCAGTTTTAAATATTTTTAAAAAAGGTCTGCGGTAATGAATAAATTTCCAACACGTAGATACCAAATATGTGGGGATTGCTTTTGTTTTAAACTTTTTTAATTTTTTGGGATAAAATCATGATGGTTGATATGGATTTTGACAAACATTATGTTTTTGTGAAATTTCTCGGGTATTTTTAAATGTATTTGAAAAAGTTCTTCGGTAATGAACTGGAAATTAAATTTCCATCAAGTAATTACCAAATATGTGGGGATTGCTTTTGTTTTCAACTTTTTTAATTTTTTTGGGAAAAATCATGATGGTTGGTATGAATTGTGACAAACCTTATGTTTTTGTGAAATTCCTCGGGCAGTTTTAAATATTCTTGAAAAAGGTCTGTGGTAGTGAACTGGAAATTAAATTTCCAACACGTAGATACCAAATATGTGGGGATTGCTTTTGTTTTAAACTTTTTTAATTTTTTTTGGGAAAAATCATGATGGTTGGTATGAATTGTGACAAACCGTATGTTTTTGTGAAATTCCTCGGGCAGTTTTAAGTAATTTTGAAAAACGTCTTCGGTTATGAATTGGAAATTAAATTTTTAACAAATCAATACCAAATATGTGGGGATTGCTTTTGTTGTGTTTCTCCTGCTTAATTTTGGAATTCACCAGCGTTCTTCCTTTGGCCTCGGTGATCGACTAGGGTTTTAGTTATTTAAATAAAACAACTTTTACTTGTTGCGATACCTCTTGCTTTGAGGTATCAAGTCGAATCCCCAGAACCACCAAATTTCTAAGTCTTTTATACGCTAAAAATTCTCCTTTAGCATTTTAGCCGTCCGGCACGTGTTGTGTTATTACCAAATTTAACAGTGAACAAATTCAATGAACTCTAAAACCCTTAGTAATAATATCATATGTTTTCCATTATTATAATATTTTATATGCAATTTGTTGTCATACATAATTGCATATGACGATTTACTAGTTGTTGTTGTTGTATATTTTCATACACGTCATACTGTTTACTGACCTTGGTATGAAATCTGATACATATAAATATATTGTAACAATTAAAATATTTAATATAATTTAAAAAATGCCGATAATGCATATTCAGCATATGAAATTATTTTGGTTTAGAGTAAATAAACATATTTGGGTTCAATGTAATTTCATTACACAACACCTCCCTTTCCCAAATTAAAAAATAGACTTATTTTTTACAAATTGGTATTTCGAAACATTCAACCTAATACCTGTAATGCAAATATCTTTATTTTACCCCAAAAAAAAACGTTATAAAACTTATAATTTTCTTAATTCTAATATATAATGATAAGATTAAACAAAAAAAAAATACTTACATCTATGTATAGTAGTTTAATATATTGATTAAAAACATGATCGTAAACCCAAAATAAAACTTAATTATAAGTAAAAATCTTTATAATTCTTCAATTTCTTATCATATAGTATTTAAAATCATTTAAAATAATTAATTATCTTTTAATAATTTCTTATTGAAGTTCTATTTAATATTTTTAAAATAAAATAGCTCTATTTGATCTTATTTAATTTTTAACATTATATTCAGTATAGGTTTTACTTTATTTTAGATTTTTAAAATCTTTTTGCTTTTATTATTCTATAATATTATTTTTATTCTTTTAAAATTTCTAATAATTAATTGTTCTTCTTCTTTCTTTTTTAAATATATATATTTTTTTTAAATACAGATCTTGTTGATCTTATTTATTTTTTTAATAATAGAGATTTACTTTTAGATTTAATGGATTATTTATTACATATATTATAAAATAGAATTAAAGAATCTATAGACTTCTATAGATCCCCTTCCATTCTCATTTCTTTTTCTTTATTGTCTTTATTTTTTATACCGTTTGAATATAAAAAAAAAACTTTATAATAACAATTTTACAAAAAACTTCATATTAAGTTTTAACAATATCTTAACAAAAATTATCCTCTCCTTTTCTAAAAAAAAATGATAATTACATAATTTTATATGATATAATTTTAATTTATTATGATATAATCTTTATTTTTCCTAAATATAAATATATTCATATAAATTGTAAATTAATTTTTTTTTAAAATAAAAATTCGGTATATTCTTATATACTTTTTGTGTTGTTGTTCTAAATCCTACAATTTTTTATTTATTAAAATATATCTCTACTTAAAAAAAAAACTTCAAAATTTGTTATGTGCTTCGAAACCCCACTAATCTTAAAAACATTCGTAACTATAACTCTTTGTCGATTGTACGTACCATTGTTTTGTATTATTGTTTAACTGTCACTTATAGTCCACAAAACCGTAATCTCTTTATCCTACGGGAATAACCTATTAAAGTGGTTTTAACCCTATCCGCGCCTACTAAATCTGTTTCGTAATAGTTGGTACTGATGCATTATTAATTGTAATTTTATTATATAATTTTCCTTTGTTGCATACGAAGTCATCTGAAATCACTTTTATATCTTCAATATCTTCTGTTTCTTCAAAATCTTCTGTTTCTACATTATTTGCTACCAAATTATTTTTCGCTAAGTTATCTGAATTTAGTTTTATATCGTCATTACAATCTTCGTCCACAACATTTACTAATAATTTTTCATCTTCAGTACTACAATAACTTACTGCAGAAGTTCTACTATCTTCATAATCTTTAGTCTCTATAAAATTTTTCAATTTTAAAGTTTTATTATCTTTATTATTTATCTCACATTTATTCCTAGTAACTTTTATCCCCAGTAAAGCTTCAAAATTTATATTATTGATATTTTTTACTAAACCGCTTATGCAGCATTTATCTTTCCCTTCTTGCGGTATATCTTTATTGACGTTTTCTTTTTCAACTTTTTCAGTTACTTCTACTAAAACTTTATTTGTTGACAAGTGATCTCTTGTGTTAATGATTTTTTTCTGTGATTGGTCATATCCCGTTAGTTTACAACTTTCAAAAGAATACAAGCTTGGCTCAGCACCAGTTTTGGTTAATGATTTTACAAATGGCACTAGAATTTCGGTTTTATTTTCCATCGTTTCTGGGAATTTCAGGAATTTCTGTGGACCAAAAACATTACAATTTTTCTATATAAAATCGTAACCCAGAATACCATCACCAGGTATTCGTTCGTCCTTAGTCGTTACTTGAAACTCATAGTTGAATCCTCCATTAAGTAAGAATTTACATCTACCAAGTGTCTCATTTTGCCCATGTAAGGTCTTTATGTGTGTTTTTTGATTTGAGTCAATTTTTACACTCTTCAGAAGTGACGTATTTTTTATTATACTCACTTGAGCCCCTGTATTTATTGAAAGTGTTACTGTTCCGTTAGCTGATATATCCAGTGGCAATTCTACTAATTGACCTATTTTAAAATTTTCCCCCTCCTCTGCATTTGTGGTTTCGAATGAACCGGGGTTTTTTGGTTCATTCTCTACTCGTTTCCCGACCGAATTACTTTTCTCGCCTCATATTTTTGTCGGGCAGCGCAGTACAAGATGTCGTCACCGACCATGTCACACCAATCACAATTTGGTATTTTGTTCTGCTCAGAATTAATCTCCATATTTGTAATATTAGCTGTCGACTCTGTTCGTGTGCATTGTTCTCTACTATGTCCCAATGTTCTACAATTTGTACAATAAACTGAATTCCTATTATTACAAAAACGACTTATGTGGCCTGGTTCACCACAAGCGAAACATTTAATATTATTATTACTAACCCTTCTTGAATCATTGCCGTTTGCTCTATCCGCCCTGTAGTTATTGTTATTTTCCGTGTTTGAATTAGGCTGACGCGGCAAAGGACGTGGTGCAGGTTGATAATTTTGTCTGTTTCTGCTTTGTATATAATGTGTTTCCCTTTTGTCCTTATTTCCAATTTGGGCCAATAACTCCTATAACAAACTAGTTAATTCAGCTTCATTACGTCCTCGTTTTCTTTCTGATGCAATCCCCATTGCGTAGTCTTCCCTTGCGTAGTCTCTAGCTTTCTGTGCAGCCAGCCTTTAACTTGAACAATTTTGTTATCTCACATAATATTTTAAAGGTTCTGAAGGTAAACCTCTGACAAAGGTGCGTTTTGCTACTTTCATAATTTCTTCTTTCAATACTCTACCCTCATCTTGATATATATTATCCACCATCATTGTGTATGCCTCAAGTTTTTGTAAAAGTCTGCTTCCAAAATTTTCAACGCCTTCATCAGGACCTTGATAACACTCCTCTAGCTCTCTTGCCAATTGAGGTAGATCTTTATATGGCAAAAAATGGTTACTTAGGATTGACTTAAATTCATCAAAATCTGAAATTTGCTTGTTTTGGAACAAAGCATTCGCCTTTCCCCTTAACTTACTTCTTACCAGATTTGTTAAAATAAACATTCTTGCTGAATCTTCCGTATTATAATACGCCTCCTCAGCTAAAGCCAAAAAATGTTGCAAGTCTAGAGCAGGGTTGTCCCCTGATCCTGGAAATCGTGGCACGTGTACCAAAAAAGTTTTAAAATTTTCCGTAACAGATTGTTATCTGTTTACAGCAGCATCAAATATCTGTTACCATCACAAAAAAAGATATTCGATGCTGCTGTAAATTTTCACTGCCCTGCCCAAATAAAATTGTATTATTCCGACGTTGTGACGGAGATGTTTGTTATCTTGAAAAAACGTCAATATTAGATTCGGGGAAATTATACATTTCCGGTTTCTTAAAAAGGTTCATTTACCAAAAATAACCTGGTCATTTACGTTTTAGTTCCGAATTGTCTATTGTTAAGTCATTAAAATCATTCATGTCTTGTCCTAATGCATCTACTTCGCGATCAATTTCGTTATTTGTAACAGTACGTGGATAAGTTTTTTAGATCTAAGAACTCTCAAATTTGAATCCTTAGGAATAGCACCATTTTCAGTTTCTGGTGGCAGCCCTACAGCGCCTAATAGTGGTGTAGACATTGCCAATAATTTTGGTTTCGGATTCGTAACGGGAGAATTTGATTTATTGAATTGAGGACTAATGTTATCGAAATCGAAACTATCTATTCTTTCTCTAAATTTTCTAATACTACGTTCCATAAAATAATTTACTTCATATATAAACTTTATGTTGTTTTTTTTTTACTAATAACTGATCCTAATTTTAAAACAAAACAAAAAGTAAAATACCAAAACCAAATTCAAACCCGAATTGAATTAATTAACAAGTATTACCAAGTTTATCATAAAATAATTAAAATTGGAATTTATTATTTTCTCAACTACTATTTTCGTAACAATTGACAAACACAAAAAAAAATCTCTTCTAAAAGAAAATGATTAACCCCTTAAAAAAGTTAATTAATAATAATGTATTTTATGTTGCTCACAAAGTTTTTTAAATGTGTGTAAGAAGCTTTCTATTTGACATAAGAAATAATTTACACACAAAAAATATATAAAAAAAATGAGAATAAACATAACAAAAACAAAGAGAAAAATTTTCATACAAAAAACCAATAATTTCGATACCAATATTGTGTATAACAAAATAATTTCGATATACTGTAAAAAAAAATTTTGAATTCCAAATTTTACACTAAATGAAAAGAATAAAAATTATATCATTACTATATATTTATACGTTTTACTGTACACTGTTAAAAATATTTTTTTTTTCATTTTAAATTAAATTAAAGTTTTAAACCAAAACATTTAATAATAATAAAAACTACTAATTTTAGACATTTTATACGACAGAGGAAAATATAAAATAATTTTAATTTTAATTTTAATTTTAATTGTTTCTGCTAGTTTAGATTACTATTTTTGTGTTGGTTTTTGAACCGGAATTCATGCTGGCTAAATTTGATTGGTTGGTTTTGGAACCACGTCCTATAATTTTTATTGACTTCTTCGAGCCGACATTATAAGTCATATGATGACTAAAGTAAATTTCACAAATCAATCCAAAAATAGGCTAAATGCCCTTTACTATACCTCCTAGAAAATGCCTAAAGGTTTTGGATAGATTGGTCACCCAAAACAAATTTGGAGTATTCTTCTTACCCCGAATTTTAGATTAGAGAACGTAGCTCTAATCCTGGTCACGGCACCAGGATTAGAGCTACGCCCCGACAAACAAAACGTAACCGGACGGTTACATTTATTCCCTCTGTGACCAAATTGTGAAATGTGCCCGAAAAAAATACTACTAATTTTTATAAAAAATTTACGAACTTATGCTACCAAAACAACATAAAAAAAAAAAGAAAAAAAAAAGTCGCCATAATTTTTTTTTTCAATTACTTCGCATTTTCTCGCCCGCACGAAGTCCGCACGTTGTTAATTTTTACTTTAGTTTTGTAATCCAAAGTGAAAACTAGTGAAAAAAATAGTGGTTATAAAAAAATAAAAAAGTGTGGTAAAATTTAAAACCATTTATAGTAATTACAAAAAGGTAAGTTAAAATTTTAATTTTTATTACAATAAATAGTTTTATGGCATTTTTTCTTAAAAGAAAATTAGGTTTCTGCTCAATAAATATTATTTGTACAAGTCGGACACAAATACTTGAAAATTACCGAAAAAAAATTAAAAAATTAATTTCGTATAATTGTAATTCTCAATTAACATTAGTATTTAGAACATATGTTTTCATCAATATCTAAATGTTAATTATTATAAAATTCGCATTTATTCTTTAACAAAATAAGGTTTTTACTCAACAAATATTATTTGTATAGTGGTTACAAGTCGGACACAAATCCTTGAAAGTTACCGAAAAAAAATTTAAAAAATAGTTTCGTATAATTCTAATTCTCAATTAACATTAGTATTTAGAACATATTTTTTCATCAATATCTAAATGTTAATTATTATAAAATTCGCATTTATTCTTTAACAAAATAAGGTTTTTACTCAACAAATATTATTTGTATAGTGGTTACAAGTCGGACACAAATCCTTGAAAGTTACCAAAAAAAATTTAAAAATTAGTTTCGTATAATTCTAATTCTCAATTAACATTAGTATTTAGAACATATTTTTTCATCAATATCTAAATGTTAATTATTATAAAATTCGCATTTCTTTCTTACAAGAAATAGGAAAATAGGGTTTTTAATAGAGCAATGCCAAAATATAAAAGTGTATTAAACCTTTCTAAGCGGTCCATTAGACGACATTTGTTTCAAGATGCTCAAAATATATTGCGTTCTGAAAATAGAGAAGACATAACTATTTCAGAAATGGAGGATGGTAACGAAAATTGCATTATAACTGATAGAAGTGGAGAAGATGTTGAAGAATTTCCTTCTAATTTGGAAAGTGAAGGAGATAATTTAAATAATAATCAATTCGATACCAATTTCGGATATGGAAGTAATATTTTAGAATTTCTTTAACTATGGGCAACTAGAAATAATATTAAATCAAACGCAGTAAATGAACTTTTGATTGTATTAAGGATTAAATGGTTTCGATATCCTACCGAAAGATAGTAGAACTCTCCTGAGCACTCCATCGTCTAGAAAACAGTTGTCGAATTAATGGAATTTAATAATGATTTGCAGGACAATCATTTTATAGATCAAATGGTAGTGTATTTCCGTTTTAACTAATTGACCTCTTACAATATTTTATATTGTATTTTATCTTTCAGACATTAAGATTATATAAGTATAAAAGTACTTCATTAAATAAAACTATAATACAAATGCTTGAACATTCATTTTCCTATGAGCTGATTAGGAAATATACGTGGACAGGTCAATCCGGAATAAGAAGCACAGACAAAGGTAATAAAAATCCAACAATATGATTTTGTTTTACCTAAAAAAAATTATTTTTCTACTTATTAGCTATTACGAAACGAGTTTTTTCTGAGAACAAAAATATTGTGCTATTGACAACAAATGTTGTCAACTACATGAGTAAAGACCAACCTACTACTGAGGAACATGTCAAGAAGGGGATTCAGGAGTTTCTCAATAGGTCTTCAATTAGAATTGATAGAATGAAAAATAGGTAAAAAAATGTGATATATTTTGGGATCAAAATTAACAAGAATTATTATAACTTCAGGAATAGTAATATAAACTCTGTGCAATAAGGTTGAAAGCAAACACCTTATTATATAAAATTTTATTATGCAGTAATTTAAATAAAACATTAAATTTATTCTCAAATTTGAAAGTCATAAAAAAAATATACATGTTATATATTATATACAAAAACACAACAAAATATTAAATATTATTAAATAAAAATTTGTAATAATTTAAATTTAAATTAATTAACTATAAAAAAAACAATATAACAATATACAAAAAAAATGTCTTTAACAATATAAAAAAAAAATTTATGTTATATTTTTGAATTCTTTTTTGATTCTTTTTTTAAATGAAATAACAATTTTAAAATTTATTTTTTTATATTTATGTATATTATATATGTACGAAATATAAATAAACATATTTAACTTAAATTCAAATATAAGTGATTTTTTTCTTATTTTCCTAAATTAAGAACAACATACAAAAAATTAAATAAATTTAAATGAATTGGATCCAAACACAAACTGAATGAAAACAACAGCTTTTACCCGATTGTATCCAATAATAAACTGGATAATAGTACCGGTTAATTACTGTATTGTGTCCAATAATAAACTGGATAATAGTACTAGATTGTGCCTGAATTGTGTCCAATAATAAACTGGATAAGAGTACCAATTTGTAACCGAAATATGCCTTAATAAAGTAAAGAAGCATAAACAGTCTTCGTTCATTAACATGTTACTGAAAAGTTACCGAACAGTCTTCGTTCGTCAACATGTGACGAGGCGTTGTTTGACCAAAATGCGTACTTTTTTCGGTTACGTGTCTACTTGTTGCCGATACGGTCCCCGAACACAATTCAGTTTTTTTTTGTCTACAAAAGTAGAAATTGTTTGTCGGGACGTTTACTTGTTGCGATACCTCTTGCTTTGAGGTATCAAGTCGAATCCCCAGAACCACCAAATTTCTAAGTTTTTTATACGCTAAAAATGCTCCTTTAGCATATTTAGCCGTCCGGCACGTGTTGTGTAATTACCAAATTTAACAGTGAACGACCTCAATGAACTCTAAAATCCTTAGTAATAATATCATATGTTTTCCATTATTATAATATTTTATATGCAATTTGTTGTCATACATAATTGCATATGACGATTTACTAGTTGTTGTTGTTGTATATTTTCATACAAGTCATACTGTTTACTGACCTTGTTATGAAATCTGATACATATAAATATATTGTAGCAATTAAAATATTTAATATAATTTAAAAAATCCCGATAATGCATATTCACCATATGAAATTATTTTGGTTTAGAGTAAATAAACATATTTGGGTTCAATGTAATTTCATTACACAACACTTTTGTTTTAAACTTTTTTAATTTTTTTGGGAAAAATCATAATGGTTGGTATGAATTGTGACAAACCTTATGTTTTTGTGAAATTCCTCGGGCAGTTTTAAATATTTTTGAAAAACGTCTTCGGTAATGAACTGGATATTAAATTTCCAACACTTAGATACCAAATATGTGGGGATTGCTTTTGTTTTCAACTTTTTTATTTTTTTTGGGAAAAATCATGATGGTTGTTATGGATTTTGACAAACCTTATGTTTTTGTGAAATTTCTCGGGCAGTTTTAAATATTTTTGAAAAAGGTCTTCGGTAGTGAACTGGAAATTAAATTTCCAACAAGTAGATACCAAATATGTGGGGATTGCTTTCGTTTTAAACTTTTTTAATTTTTCTGGGAAAAATCATGATGATTGGTATGGATTGTGACAAATCTTATGTTTTTGTGAAATTCTTCGGGCAGTTTTAAATATTTTTGAAAAAGGTCTTCGGTAATGAACTGGATATTAAATTTCCAACACTTAGATACCAAATATGTGATGATTGCTTTTGTTTTAAACTTTTTTAATTTTTTTGGGAAAAATCATGATGGTTGGTATGCATTTGACTAAGTTTATGTTTCTGTGAAATTTGTCGGGCACTTTTAAATATTTTTCAAAAAGGTCTTCGGTAATGAACTGGAAATTAACTTTCCAACACGTAGATACCAAATATGTGGGTATTGCTTTTGTTTTAAACTTTTTTAATTTTTTTGGGAAAAATCATGATGGTTGGTATGGATTTTGACAAACCTCACGTTTTTGTGAAATTCCTCGGGAAGTTTTAAATAGTTTTGACAAAGGTCTTCGGTAATGAACTGGATATTAAATTTCCAACACTTAGATACCAAATATGTGGGGATTGCTTTTGTTTTAAACTTTTTTAATTTTTTGGGTGAGAATCGTGATGGTTGGTATGCATTTTGACAAACCTTATGTTTTTGTGAAATTTCTCGGGCATTTTTAAATATATTTGAAAAAGGTCTTCGGTAATGAACTGGATATTAAATTTCCAACACTTAGATACCAAATATGTGACGATTGCTTTTGTTTTAAACTTTTTTAATTTTTTTGGGAAAAATCATGACGGTTGGTATGCATTTGACTAAGTTTATGTTTCTGTGAAATTTGTCGGGCACTTTTAAATATTTTTCAAAAAGGTCTTCGGTAATGAACTGGAAATTAACTTTCCAACACGTAGATACCAAATATGTGGGTATTGCTTTTGTTTTAAACTTTTTTAATTTTTTTGGGAAAAATCATGATGGTTGGTATGGATTTTGACAAACCTCACGTTTTTGTGAAATTCCTCGGGAAGTTTTAAATAGTTTTGACAAAGGTCTTCGGTAATGAACTGGATATTAAATTTCTAACACTTAGATACCAAATATGTGGGGATTGCTTTTGTTTTAAACTTTTTTAATTTTTTTGCGAAAAATCATGGTATGGATTTTGACAAACCTTATGTTTTTGTGAAATTTCTCGGGCATTTTTAAATATATTTGAAAAAGGTCTTCGGTAATGAACTGGATATTAAATTTCCAACACTTAGATACCAAATATGTGATGATTGCTTTTGTTTTAAACTTTTTTAATTTTTTTGGGAAAAATCATGACGGTTGGTATGCATTTGACTAAGTTTATGTTTCTGTGAAATTTGTCGGGCACTTTTAAATATTTTTCAAAAAGGTCTTCGGTAATGAACTGGAAATTAACTTTCCAACACGTAGATACCAAATATGTGGGTATTGCTTTTGTTTTAAACTTTTTTAATTTTTTTGGGAAAAATCATGATGGTTGGTATGGATTTTGACAAACCTCACGTTTTTGTGAAATTCCTCGGGAAGCTTTAAATAGTTTTGACAAAGGTCTTCGGTAATGAACTGGATATTAAATTTCCAACACTTAGATACCAAATATGTGGGGATTGCTTTTGTTTTAAACTTTTTTAATTTTTTTGCGAGAAATCATGGTATGGATTTTGACAAACTTTATGTTTTTGTCAAACTTCTCGGTTACTTTTAAATATTTTTGAAAAAGGACTTCGGTAATGACTTGGAAATTAAATTTCCAACCAGTAGATACCAAATATGTGAGGATTGCTTTTGTTTTAAACTTTTTTAATTTTTTGGGTGAGAATCGTGATGGTTGGTATGCATTTTGACAAACCTTATGTTTTTGTGAAATTTCTCGGGCATTTTTAAATATATTTGAAAAAGGTCTTCGGTAATGAACTGGATATTAAATTTCCAACACTTAGATACCAAATATGTGATGATTGCTTTTGTTTTAAACTTTTTTAATTTTTTTGGTAAAAATCATGATGGTTTGTATTAATTGTGACAAACCTTATGTTTTTGTGAAATTTCTCGGGCAGTTTTAAATATTTTTGAAAAAGGTCTTCGGTAATGAACTGGAAATTAAATTTCCAACAAGTAGATACCAAATATGTGGGGATTGCTTTGATTTAAACTTTTTTAATTTTTGTGGGAAATCATGATGGTTGTAATGAATTGTGACAAACCTTTTGATTTTGTTAAATTATTCGGGCAGTTTTAAATATTTTTGAAAAGGTCTTCGGTAATGAATTGGAAATTAAATTTCCAACAAATCAATACCAAATATGTGGGGATTGCTTTTGTTTTAAACTTTTTTAATTTTTTTTGGAAAAATCATAATGGTTGGTATGAATTGTGACAAACCTTATGTTTTTGTGAAATTCCTCGGGCAGTTTTAAATATTCTTGAAAAAGGTTCATTCTGTAATGAACTGGATATCCAGTTCATTCGGTAATGAACTGAATATTAAATTTCCAACACTTTGATACCAAGTATGTGGGGATTGCTTTTGTTTTCAACTTTTAAAAAAATTTCCAACACATAAATTAAATTTCCAACACATAGATACCAAATATGTGGGGATTGCTTTTCTTTTAAACGTTTTTAATTTTTTTGGGAAAAATCATGATGGTTGGTATGAATTGTGACAGACCTTATGTTTGTGTGAAATTTCTCGGGCAGTTTTAAATATTCTTGAAAAAGGTCTTCGGTAATGAATTGGAAATTAAATTTCCAACAAGTAAATACCAAATATGTGGGGATTGCTTTTGTTATAAATTTTTTAAATTTTTTTCGGAAAAATAATATTTAAAAATCATGATGGTTGGTATGAATTGTGAAAAATCATGATGGTTGGTATGAATTGTGACAAACCTTATGTTTTTGTGAAATTCCTCGGGCAGTTTTAAATAGTTTTGACAAAGGTCTTCGGTAATGAACTGGAAATTAAATTTCCAACAAGTAGATACCAAATATGTGGTGATTGCTTTTGTTTTAAACTTTTTTAATTTTTTTGGGAAAAATAATATTTAAAAATCATGATGGTTGGTATGAATTGTGAAAAATCATGATGGTTGGTATGAATTGTGACAAACCTTATGTTTTTGTGAAATTCCTCGGGCAGTTTTAAATAGTTTTGACAAAGGTCTTCGGTAATGAATTGGAAATTATATTTCCAACAAGTAAATACCAAATATGTGGGGATTGCTTTTGTTTTAAACATTTTTAATTTTTTTGGGAAAAATCATGATGGTTGGTATGAATTGTGACATACCTTATGTTTGTGTGAAATTTCTCGGGCAGTTTTAAATATTCTTGAAAAAGGTCATGATGGTTGGTATAAATTGTGACAAACCTTATGTTTTTGTGAAATTCCTCGGGCAGTTTTAAATATTTTTGAAAAAGGTCTTCGGTAATGAATTGGAAATTATATTTCCAACAAGTAAATACCAAATATGTGGTGATTGCTTTTGTTTTAAACTTTTTTAATTTTTTTGGGAAAAATAATATTTAAAAATCATGATGGTTGGTATGAATTGTGAAAAATCATGATGGTTGGTATGAATTGTGACAAACCTTATGTTTTTGTGAAATTCCTCGGGCAGTTTTAAATAGTTTTGACAAAGGTCTTCGGTAATGAACTGGAAATTAAATTTCCAACAAGTAGATACCAAATATGTGGTGATTGCTTTTGTTTTAAACTTTTTTAATTTTTTTGGGAAAAATCATGATAGTTGGTATGAATTGTGACAAACCTTATGTTTTTGTGAAATTCCTCGGGCAGTTTTAAATATTCTTGAAAAAGATCTTCGGTAATGAATTGGAAATTAAATTTCCAACAAGTAAATACCAAATATGTGGGGATTGCTTTTGTTTTAAACTTTTTTAATTTTTTTGGGAAAATCATGATGGTTGGTATGGATTTTGACAAACCTTATTTTTTTGTGAAATTTCTCGGGCAGTTTTAAATATTTTTAAAAAAGGTCTTCGGTAATGAACTGGATATTAAATTTCCAACAGTTAGATACCAAATATGTGGGGATTGCTTTTGTTATAAATTTTTTTAATTTTTTTGGGAAAAATCATGATGGTTGGTATGGATTTTGGCAAACATTATGTTTTTTTGAAATTTCTCGGGCAGTTTTAAATATTTCTGAAAAAGGTCTTCGGTAATGAACTGGAAATTAAATTTCCAACACGTATATACTAAATATGTGGGGATTGCTTTTCTTTTAATCGTTTTTAATTTTTGTGGGGAAAATCATGATGGTTGGTATGAATTGTGACAAACCTTATGTTTTTGTCAAATTTCTCGGGCAGTTTTAAATATTTTTGAAAAAGGTCTACGGTAATGAACTGGAAATTAAATTTCCAACAAATCAATACCAAATATGTGGAGATTGCTTTTGTTTTAAACTTTTTTAATTTTTTTGGGAAAAATCATGATGGTTGGTGTGGATTTTGACAAACCTTATGTTTCTCTGAAATTTCTCGGGCAGTTCTAAATATTTTTGAAAAAGGTCTTCGGTAATGAACTGGAAATTAAATTTTAACAAGTAGATACCAAATATGTGGGGATTGATTTTGTTTTAAAGTTTTTTAATTTTTGTGGGAAATCATGATGGTTGGTATGAATTGTGACAAACCTTATGTTTTTGTGAAATTCCTCGTGCAGTTTTAAATATTCTTGAAAAAGGTCTTCGGTAATGAACTGGATATTAAATTTCCAACAGTTAGATACCAAATATGTGGGGATTGCTTTTGTTCTCAACTTTTTTAGTTTTTTTGGGAAAAATCATGATGGTAGCTATGAATTGTGACAAACCTTATGTTTGTGTGAAATTTCTCGGGCAGTTTTAAATATTCTTGAAAAAGGTCTTCGGTAATGAATTTGAAATTAAATTTCCAATAAGTAAATACCAAATATGTGGGGATTGCTTTTGTTATAATTTTTTTAATTTTTTTGGGAAAAATCATGATGGTTGGTATGGATTTTGACAAACATTATGTTTTTGTGAAATTTCTCGGCCAGTTTTAAATATTTCTGAAAAAGGTCTTCGGTAATGAACTGGAAATTAAATTTCCAACACATAGATACCAAATATGTGGGGATTGCTTTTCTTTTAAACGTTTTTAATTTTTTTTGGAAAAATCATGATGGTTGGTATAAATTGTGACAAGCTTATGTTTTTGAGGAATTCCTCGGGCAGTTTTAAATATTTTTGAAAAAGGTCTTTGGTAATTAATTGGAAATTATATTTCTAACAAGTAAATACCAAATATGTGGGGATTGCTTTTGTTTTAAACTTTTTTAATTTTTTTGGGAAAAATCATGATGGTTGGTATGAATTGTGACAAACCTTATGTTTTTGTGAAATTCCTCGGGCAGTTTTAAATATTCTTGAAAAAGATCTTCGGTAATGAACTGGAAATTAAATTTCCAACAAGTAGATACCAAATATGTGGGGATTGCTTTTGGTTTAAACATTTTTTATTTTTTTGGGAAAAATCATGATGGTTGGTATGAATTGTAACAAACCTTATGTTTTTGTGAAATTCCTTGGGCAGTTTTAAATATTCTTGAAAAAGATCTTCGGTAATGAATTGGAAATTAAATTTCCAACAAGTAAATACCAAATATGTGGGGATTGCTTTTGTTTTAAACTTTTTTAATTTTTTTGGGAAAAATCATGATGGTTGGTATGGATTTTGACAAACCTTATTTTTTTGTGAAATTTCTCGGGTGTTTTTAAATATTTTTGAAAAAGGTCTTCGGTAATGTACTGGAAATTAAATTTCCAACAAATTAGTACCAAATATGTGTGGATTGCTTTTGTTTTAAACGTTTTTAATTTTTTTGGGAAAAATCATGATGGTTGGTGTGAATTTGACAAACCTTATGTTTCTCTGAAATTTTTCGGGCAGTTTTAAATATTTTTGAAAAAGGTCTTCGGTAATGAACTGGAAATTAAATTTCCAACAAGTAGATACCAAATATGTGGGGATTGATTTTGTTTTAAAGGTTTTTAATTTTTGTGGGAAATCATGATGGTTGGTATGAATTGTGACAAACCTTATGTTTTTGTGAAATTCCTCGGGCAGTTTTAAATATTTTTGAAAAAGGTCTTCGGTAATGAATTGGAAATTAAATTTCCAACAAGTCAATACCAAATATGTGGGGATTGCTTTTGTTCTCAACTTTTTTAATTTTTTTGGGAAAAATCATGATGGTTGGTATGAATTGTGATAAACCTTATGTTTGTGTGAAATTTCTCGGGCAGTTTTGAATATTCTTGAAAAAGGTCTTCGGTAATGAATTGGAAATTAAATTTCCAACAAGTCGATACCAAATATGTGGGGATTGCTTTTGTTTTAATTTTTTTTAATTTTTTTGGGAAAAATCATGATGGTTGGTATGGATTTTGACAAACCTTATGTTTTTGTGAAATTTCTCGGCCAGTTTTAAATATTTCTGAAAAAGTTCTTCGGTAATGAACTGGAAATTAAATTTCCAACACATAGATACCAAATATGTGGGGATTGCTTTTCTTTTAAACATTTTTAATTTTTTTTGGAAAAATCATGATGGTTGATATAAATTGTGACAAACCTTATGTTTTTGTGAAATTTCTAGGGCAGTTTTAAATATTTTTGAAAAAGGTCTTCGGTAATTAATTGGAAATTATATTTCCAACAAGTAAATACCAAATATGTGGGGATTGCTTTTGTTTTAAACTTTTTTAATTTTTTTGGGAAAAATCATGATGGTTGGTATGGATTTTGACAAACCTTATGTTTTTGTGAAATTCCTCGGGCAGTTTTAAATATTCTTGAAAAAGGTCTTCGGTAATTAATTGGAAATTATATTTCCAACAAGTAAATACCGAATATGTGGGGATTGCTTTTGTTTTAAACTTTTTTAATTTTTTTGGGAAAAAGCATGATGGTTGGTATGGATTTTGACAAACCTTATTTTTTTGTGAAATTTCTGGGGCGTTTTTAAATATTTTTGAAAAAGGTCTTCGGTTATGAACTGAAAATTAAATTTCCAACAAGTAGATACCAAATATGTGGGGATTGCTTTTGGTTTAAACATTTTTTATTTTTTTGGGAAAAATCATGATGGTTGGTATGAATTGTAACAAACCTTATGTTTTTGTGAAATTCCTCCGGCAGTTTTAAATATTCTTGAAAAAGATCTTCGGTAATGAACTGGAAATTAAATTTCCAACAAGTAAATACCGAATATGTGGGGATTGCTTTTGTTTTAAACTTTTTTAATTTTTTTGGGGAAAAGCATGATGGTTGGTATGGATTTTGACAAACCTTATTTTTTTGTGAAATTTCTCGGGTGTTTTTAAATATTTTTGAAAAAGGTCTTCGGTAATGAACTGGAAATTAAATTACCAACACATAGATACCAAATATGTGGGGATTGCTTTTCTTTTAAACGTTTTTAATTTTTTTTGGAAAAATCATGATGGTTGGTGTGAATTTGATAAACCTTATGTTTGTCTGAAATTTCTCGGGCAGTTTTGAATATTCTTGAAAAAGGTCTTCGGTAATGAATTGGAAATTAAATTTCCAACAAGTAAATACCAAATATGTGGGGATTGCTTTTGTTATAATTTTTTTTAATTTTTTTGGGAAAAATCATGATGGTTGGTATGGATTTTGACAAACATTATGTTTTTGTGAAATTTCTCGGCCAGTTTTAAATATTTCTGAAAAAGGTCTTCGGTAATGAACTGGAAATTAAATTTCCAACACATAGATACCAAATATGTGGGGATTGCTTTTCTTTTAAACATTTTTAATTTTTTTTGGAAAAATCATGATGGTTGATATAAATTGTGACAAACCTTATGTTTTTGTGAAATTTCTAGGGCAGTTTTAAATATTTTTGAAAAAGGTCTTCGGTAATTAATTGGAAATTATATTTCCAACAAGTAAATACCGAATATGTGGGGATTGCTTTTGTTTTAAACTTTTTTAATTTTTTTGGGAAAATGCATGATGGTTGGTACGGATTTTGACAAACCTTATGTTTTTGTGAAATTCCTCGGGCAGTTTTAAATATTCTTGAAAAAGGTCTTCGGTAATTAATTGGAAATTATATTTCCAACAAGTAAATACCGAATATGTGGGGATTGCTTTTGTTTTAAACTTTTTTAATTTTTTTGGGAAAAAGCATGATGGTTGGTATGGATTTTGACAAACCTTATTTTTTTGTGAAATTTCTGGGGCGTTTTTAAATATTTTTGAAAAAGGTCTTCGGTAATGAACTGAAAATTAAATTTCCAACAAGTAGATACCAAATATGTGGGGATTGCTTTTGTTTTAAACATTTTTTATTTTTTTGCGAAAAATCATGATGGTTGGTATGAATTGTAACAAACCTTATGTTTTTGTGAAATTCCTCCGGCAGTTTTAAATATTCTTGAAAAAGGTCTTCGGTAATGAACTGGAAATTAAATTTCCAACACATAGATACCAAATATGTGGGGATTGCTTTTCTTTTAAACGTTTTTAATTTTTTTTGGAAAAATCATGATGGTTGGTATAAATTGTGACAAACATTATGTTTTTGTGAAATTTCTCGGCCAGTTTTAAATATTTCTGAAAAAGGTCTTCGTTAATGAACTGGAAATTAAATTTCCAACACATAGATACCAAATATGTGGGGATTGCTTTTCTTTTAAACGTTTTTAATTTTTTTTGGAAAAAATCATGATGGTTGGTATAAATTGTGACAAAGCTTATGTTTTTGAGGAATTCCTCGGGCAGTTTTAAATATTTTTGAAAAAGGTCTTCGGTAATGAACTGGAAATTAAATTTCCAACAAGTAGATACCAAATATGTGGGGATTGATTTTGTTTTAAAGTTTTTTAATTTTTGTGGGAAATCATGATGGTTGGTATGAATTGTGACAAACCTTACGTTTTTGTGAAATTCCTCGGGCAGTTTTAAATATTTTTGAAAAAGGCCTTCGGTAATGAATTGGAAATTAAATTTCCAACAAATCAATACTAAATATGTGGGGATTGCTTTTGTTTTAAACTTTTTTAATTTTTTGGGAAAAATCATAATGGTTGGTATGAATTGTGACAAACCTTATGTTTTTGTGAAATTCCTCGGGCAGTTTTAAATATTCTTGAAAAAGGTCTTCGGTAATGAACTGGATATTAAATTTCCAACACTTAGATACCAAATATGTGGAGATTGCTTTTCTTTTAAACGTTTTTAATTTTTTTCGGAAAAATCATGATGGTTGATATAAATTGTGACAAACCTTATGTTTTTGTGAAATTTCTCGGGCAGTTTTAAATATTTTTGAAAAAGGTCTTCGGTAATTAATTGGAAATTATATTTCCAACAAGTAAATACCGAATATGTGGGGATTTCTATTGTTTTAAACTTTTTTAATTTTTTTGGGAAAAATCATGATGGTTGGTATGGATTTTGACAAACCTTATGTTTTTGTGAAATTCCTCGGGCAGTTTTAAATATTCTTGAAAAAGGTCTTCGGTAATGAACTGGATATTAAATTTCCAACACTTAGATACCAAATATGTGGGGATTGCTTTTGTTCTCAACCTTTTTTTATTTTTTTGGGAAAAATCATGATGGTTGGTATGAATTGTGACAAACCTTATGTTTGTGTGAAATTTTTTCGGGCAGTCTTAAATATTCATGAAAAAGGTCTTCGGTAATGAATTGGAAATTAAATTTCCAACAAGTAAATACCAAATATGTGGGGATTACTTTTGTTATAAATTTTTTTAATTTTTTTGGGAAAAATCATGATGGTTGGTATGGATTTTGACAAACATTATGTTTTTGTGAAATTCCTCGGGCAGTTTTAAATATTCTTGAAAAAGGTCTTCGGTAATGAACTGGAAATTAAATTTCCAACACGTAGATACCAAATATGTGGGCATTGCTTTTCTTTTAAACGCTTTTAATTTTTGTGGGAAAAATCATGATGGTTGGTATGAATTGTGACAAACCTTATGTTTTTGTGAAATTTCTCGGGCAGTTTTAAATATTTTTGAAAAAGGTCTTCGGTAATGAACTGGAAATTAAATTTCCAACAAATCAATACCATATATGTGGGGATTGCTTTTGTTTTAAACTTTTTTAATTTGTTTGGGAAAAATCATGATGGTTGGTTTGGATTTTGACAAACCTTATGTTTCTCTGAAATTTCTCTGGCAGTTTTAAATATTTTTGAAAAAGGTCTTCGGTAATGAACTGGAAATTAATTTTCCAACAAGTAGATACCAAATATGTGGGGATCGATTTTGTTTTAAAGTTTTTTAATTTTTGTGGGAAATCATGATGGTTGGTATGAATTGTGACAAACCTTATGTTTGTGTGAAATTCCTCGGGCAGTTTTAAATATTTCTGAAAAAGGTCTTCGGTAATGAACTGGAAATTAAATTTCCAAGACGTAGATACCAAATATGTGGGGATTGCTTTTCTTTTAAACGTTTTTAATTTTTGTGGGAAATCATGATGGTTGGTATGAATTGTGACAAACCTTATGTTTTTGTGAAATTCCTCGGGCAGTTTTAAATATTTTTGAAAAAGGTCTTCGGTAATGAATTGGACATTGAATTTCCAACAAATCAATACCAAATATGTGGGGATTGTTTTTGTTCTCAACTTTTTTAATTTTTTTGGGAAAAATCAAAATCGTTGGTATGAATTGTGACAAACCTTATGTTTTTGTGAAATTTCTCGGGCAGTTTTAAATATTTTTGAAAAAGGTCTTCGGTAATGAACTGGAAATTAAATTTCCAACAAATTAATACCAAATATGTGGGGATTGCTTTTGTTTTAAACGTTTTTAATTTTTTTTGGAAAAATCATGATGGTTGATATAAATTGTGACAAACCTTATGATTTTGTGAAATTTCTCGGGCAGTTTTAATATTTTTGAAAAAGGTCTTGGGTAATTAATTGGAAATTATATTTCCAACAAGTAAATACCGAATATGTGGGGATTGCTTTTGTTTTAAACTTTTTTAATTTTTTTGGGAAAAATCATGATGGTTGGTATGAATTTTGACAAACCTTATGTTTTTGTGAAATTCCTCGAGCAGTTTTAAATATTCTTGAAAGAGGTCTTCGGTAATGAACTAGATATTAAATTTCCAACACTTAGATACCAAATATGTGGGGATTGCTTTTGTTCTCAACTTTTTTTATTTTTTTGGGAAAAATCATGATGGTTGGTATGAATTGTGACAAACCTTATGTTTGAGTGAAATTTTTTCGGGCAGTTTTAAATATTCATGAAAAAGGTCTTCGGTAATGAATTGGAAATTAAATTTCCAACAAGTAAATACCAAATATGTGGGGATTGCTTTTGTTATAAATTTTTTTAATTTTTTTGGGAAAAATCATGATGGTTGGTATGGATTTTGACAAACATTATGTTTTTGTGAAATTCCTCGGGCAGTTTAAATATTCTTGAAAAAGGTCTTCGGTAATGAACTGGAAATTAAATTTCCAACACGTAGATACCAAATATGTTGGGATTGCTTTTCTTTTAAACGTTTTTAATTTTTGTGGGAAAAATCATGATGGTTGGTATGAATTGTGACAAACCTTATGTTTTTGTGAAATTTCTCGGGCAGTTTTAAATATTTTTGAAAAAGGTCTTCGGTAATGAACTGGAAATTAAATTTCCAACAAATCAATACCAAATATGTGGGGATTGCTTTTGTTTTAAACTTTATTAATTTTTTTGGGAAAAATCATGATGGTTGGTGTGGATTTTGACAAACCTTATGTTTCTCTGAAATTTCTCTGGCAGTTTTAAATAGTTTACAAAAAGGTCTTCGGTAATGAACTGGAAATTAAATTTCCAACACGTAGATACCAAATATGTGGGGATTGCTTTTCTTTTAAACGTTTTTAATTTTTGTGGGAAAAATCATGATGGTTGGTATGAATTGTGACAAACCTTATGTTTTTGTGAAATTTCTCGGGCAGTTTTAAATATTTTTGAAAAAGGTCTTCGGTAATGAACTGGAAATTAAATTTCCAACAAATCAATACCAAATATGTGGGGATTGATTTTGTTTTAAAGTTTTTTAATTTTTGTGGGAAATCATGATGGTTGGTATGAATTGTGATAAACCTTATGTTTTTGTGAAATTCCTCGGGCAGTTTTAAATATTTTTGACAAAAGTCTTCGGTAATGAACTGGAAATTAAATTTCCAACAAATCAATACCAAATATGTGGGGATTGCTTTTGTTCTCAACTTTTTTAATTTTTTTGGGACAAATCATGATGGTTGCTATGAATTGTGACAAACCTTATGTTTGTGTGAAATTTCTTGGGCAGTTTTAAATATTCTTGAAAAAGGTTTTCGGTAATGAATTGGAAATTAAATTTCCAACAAGTAAATACCAAATATGTGGGTATTGCTTTTGTTATAAATTTTTTTAATTTTTTGGGGAAAAATCATGATGGTTGGTATAGATGTTAACAAACATTATGTTTTTGTGAAATTTCTCGGCCAGTTTTAAATATTTCTGAAAAAGGTCTTCGGTAGTGAACTGGAAATTAAATTTCCAACACATAGATACTAAATATGTGGGGATTGCTTTTCTTTTAAACGTTTTTAATTTTTTTGGGAAAAATCATGATGGTTGCTATGAATTGTGACAAACCTTATGTCTTTGTGAAATTCCTCGGGCAGTTTTAAATAGTTTGGACAAAGGTCTGCGGTAATGAACTGGAAATTAAATTTCCAACAAGTTGATACCAAATATGTGGGGATTGCTTTTGTTTTAAACTTTTTTAATTTTTTTGTGAAAAATCAAAATGGTTGGTATGAATTGTGACAAACCTTATGTTTTTGTGAAATTTCTCGGGCAGTTTTAAATATTTTTGATAAAGGTCTTCGGTAATGAACTGGAAATTAAATTTCCAACAAATTAATACCAAATATGTGGGGATTGCTTTTGTTTTAAACTTTTTTAATTTTTTTGGGAAAAATCATGATGGTTGGTATGAATTGTGATAAACCTTATGTTTTTGTGAAATTCCTCGGGCAGTTTTAAATAGTTTTGACAAAGGTCTGCGGTAATGAACTGGAAATTACATTTCCAACAAATAGATACCAAATATGTGGGGATTGCTTTTGTTTTAAACTTTTTTAATTTTTTTGTGAAAAATCAAAATGGTTGGTATGAATTGTGACAAACCTTATGTTTTTGTGAAATTTCTCGGGCAGTTTTAAATATTTCTGAAAAAGGTCTTCGGTAATGAACTGGAAATTAAATTTCCAAGACGTAGATACCAAATATGTGGGGATTGCTTTTCTTTTAAACGTTTTTAATTTTTTTTGGAAAAATCATGATGGTTGGTATAAATTGTGACAAAGCTTATGTTTTTGAGAAATTCCTCGGGCAGTTTTAAATATTTTTGAAAAAGGTCTTCGGTAATGAACTGGAAATTAAATTTCCAACGAGTAGATACCAAATATGTGGGGATTGATTTTGTTTTAAAGTTTTTTAATTTTTGTGGGAAATCATGATGGTTGGTATGAATTCTGACAAACCTTATGTTTTTGTGAAATTGCTCGGGCAGTTTTAAATATTTCTGAAAAAGGTCTTCGGTAATGAATTGGAAATTAAATTTCCAAGACGTAGATACCAAATATGTGGGGATTGCTTTTCTTTTAAACGTTTTTAATTTTTTTTGGAAAAATCATGATGGTTGGTATAAATTGTGACAAAGCTTATGTTTTTGAGAAATTCCTCGGGCAGTTTTAAATATTTTTGAAAAAGGTCTTTGGTAATTAATTGGAAATTATATTTCGAACAAGTAAATACCAAATATGTGGGGATTGCTTTTGTTTTAAACTTTATTAATTTTTTTGGGAAAAATCATGATGGTTGGTATGAATTGTGATAAACCTTATGTTTTTGTGAAATTCCTCGGGCAGTTTTAAATAGTTTTGACAAAGGTCTGCGGTAATGAACTGGAAATTACATTTCCAACAAATAGATACCAAATATGTGGGGATTGCTTTTGTTTTAAACTTTTTTAATTTTTTTGTGAAAAATCAAAATGGTTGGTATGAATTGTGACAAACCTTATGTTTTTGTGAAATTTCTCGGGCAGTTTTAAATATTTTTGAAAAAGGTCTTCGGTAATGAACTGGAAATTAAATTTCCAACAAGTAGATACCAAATATGTGGGGATTGCTTTTGTTTTAAACTTTTTTATTTTTTTTGATAAGCCATGATGGTATGAATTGTGACAAACCTTATGTTTTTGTGAAGTTCCTCGGGCAGTTTTAAATATTTTAGAAAAAAGGTCTTCGGTAATGAACTGGAAATTAAATTTCCAACAACTTAATACCAAATATGTGGGGATTGCTTTTGTTTTAAACTTTTTTAATTTTTTTGGGAAAAATCGTGATGGTTGGTGTGGATTTTGACAAACCTTATGTTTCTCTGAAATTTCTCGGGCAGTTTTAAATATTTTTGAAAAAGGTCTTCTGTAATGAACTGGAAATTAAATTTCCAACAAGTAGATACCAAATATGGGGGGATTGATTTTGTTTTAAAGTTTTTTAATTTTTGTGGGAAATCATGATGGTTGGTATGAATTGTGACAAACCTTATGTTTTTGTGAAATTCCTCGGGCAGTTTTAAATTTTTTTGAAAAAGGTCTTCGGTAATGAACTGGAAATTAAATTTCCAACAAATCAATACCAAATATGTGGGGATTGCTTTTGTTTTAAACTTTTTTAATTTTTTTGGGAAAAATCATGATGGTTGGTGTGGATTTTGACAAACATTATGTTTCTCTGAAATTTCTCTGGCAGTTTTAAATAGTTTTGAAAAAGGTCTTCGGTAATGAACTGGAAATTAAATTTCCAACAAGTAGATACCAAATATGTGGGGATTGCTTTTGTTTTAAACTTTTTTAATTTTTTTGGGAAAAATCATGATGGTTGGTATGAATTGTGACAAACCTTATGTTTTTGTGAAATTCCTCGGGCAGTTTTAAATAGTTTTGACAAAGGTCTTCGGTAATGAACTGGATATTAAATTTCCAACACTTAGATACCAAATATGTGAGGATTGCTTTTGTTTTAAACTTTATTAATTTTTTTGGGAAAAATCATGATGGTTGGTATGAATTGTGATAAACCTTATGTTTTTGTGAAATTCCGCGGGCAGTTTTAAATAGTTTTGACAAAGGTCTGCGGTAATGAACTGGAAATTAAATTTCCAACAAGTTGATACCAAATATGTGGGGATTGCTTTTGTTTTAAACTTTTTTAATTTTTTTGTGAAAAATCAAAATGGTTGGTATGAATTGTGACAAACCTTATGTTTTTGTGAAATTTCTCGGGCAGTTTTAAATATTTTTGATAAAGGTCTTCGGTAATGAACTGGAAATTAAATTTCCAACAAATTAATACCAAATATGTGGGGATTGCTTTTGTTTTAAACTTTTTTAATTTTTTTGGGAAAAATCATGATGGTTGGTGTGGATTTTGACAAACCTTATGTTTCTCTGAACTTTCTCTGGCAGTTTTAAATATTTTTGAAAAAGGTCTTCGGTAATGAACTGGAAATTAAATTTCCAACAAGTAGATACCAAATATGTGGGGATTGATTTTGTTTTATAGTTTTTTAATTTTTGGGGAAATCATGATGGTTGGTATGAATTGTGACAAACCTTATGTTTTTGTGAAATTCCTCGGGCAGTTTTAAATATTTCTGAAAAAGGTCTTCGGTAATGAACTGGAAATTAAATTTCCAAGACGTAGATACCAAATATGTGGGGATTGCTTTTCTTTTAAACGTTTTTAATTTTTTTTGGAAAAATCATGATGGTTGGTATAAATTGTGACAAAGCTTATGTTTTTGAGAAATTCCTCGGGCAGTTTTAAATATTTTTGAAAAAGGTCTTTGGTAATTAATTGGAAATTATATTTCGAACAAGTAAATACCAAATATGTGGGGATTGCTTTTGTTTTAAACTTTATTAATTTTTTTGGGAAAAATCATGATGGTTGGTATGAATTGTGATAAACCTTATGTTTTTGTGAAATTCCTCGGGCAGTTTTAAATAGTTTTGACAAAGGTCTGCGGTAATGAACTGGAAATTACATTTCCAACAAATAGATACCAAATATGTGGGGATTGCTTTTGTTTTAAACTTTTTTAATTTTTTTGTGAAAAATCAAAATGGTTGGTATGAATTGTGACAAACCTTATGTTTTTGTGAAATTTCTCGGGCAGTTTTAAATATTTTTGAAAAAGGTCTTCGGTAGTGAACTGGAAATTAAATTTCCAACAAATTAATACCAAATATGTGGGGATTGCTTTTGTTTTAAACATTTTTTATTTTTTTGGGAAAAATCATGATGGTTGGTATGAATTGTAACAAACCTTATGTTTGTGTGAAATTCCTCCGGCAGTTTTAAATATTCTTGAAAAAGGTCTTCGGTAATGAATCGGAAATTAAATTTCAACAATTAAATACCAAATATGTGGGGATTGCTTTTGTTATAAATTTTTTTAATTTTTTTGGGAAAAATCATGATGGTTGGCATGGATTTTGACAAACATTATGTTTTTGTGAAATTTCTCGGGCAGTTTTAAATATTTCTGAAAAAGGTCTTCGGTAATGAACTGGAAATTAAATTTCCAAGACGTAGATACCAAATATGTGGGGATTGCTTTTCTTTTAAACGTTTTTAATTTTTGTGGGAAAAATCATGATGGTTGGTATGAATTGTGACAAACCTTATGTTTTTGTGAAATTTCTCGGGCAGTTTTAAATATTTTTGAAAAAGGTCTAGGGTAATGAACTGGAAATTAAATTTCCTACAAATAGATAGCAAATATGTGGGGATTGCTTTTGTTTTAAACTTTTTTAATTTTTTTGGGAAAAATCATGATGGTTGGTGTGGATTTTGACAAACCTTATGTTTCTTTGAAATTTCTCTGGCAGTTTTAAATAGTTTTGAAAAAGGTCTTCGGTAATGAACTGGAAATTAAATTTCCAACAAGTAGATACCAAATATGTGGGGATTGATTTTGTTTTAAACTTTTTTAATTTTTTTTTGGGAAAAATCATGATGGTTGGTATGAATTGTGACAAACCTTATGTTTTTGTGAAATTCCTCGGGCAGTTTTAAATAGTTCTGACAAAGGTCTGCGGTAATTAACTGGAAATTAAATTTCCAACAAGTAGATACCAAATATGTGGGGATTGCTTTTGTTTTAAACTTTTTTAATTTTTTTGTGAAAAATCAAAATGGTTGGTATGAATTGTGACAAACCTTATGTTTTTGTGAAATTTCTCGGGCAGTTTTAAATATTTTTGAAAAAGGTCTTCGGTAATGAACTGGAAATTAAATTTCCAACAAATTAATACCAAATATGTGGGGATTGCTTTTGTTTTAAACTTTTTTAATTTTTTTGGGAAAAATCATGATGGTTGGTGTGGATTTTGACAAACCTTATGTTTCTCTGAAATTTCTCGGGCAGTTTTAAATATTTTTGAAAAAGGTCTTCTGTAATGAACTGGAAATTAAATTTCCAACAAGTAGATACCAAATATGTGGGGATTGATTTTGTTTTAAAGTTTTTTAATTTTTGTGGGAAATCATGATGGTTGGTATGAATTGTGACAAACCTTATGTTTTTGTGAAATTCCTCGGGCAGTTTTAAATATTTTTGAAAAAGGTCTTCGGTAATGAATTGGAAATTAAATTTCCAACAAATCAATACCAAATATGTGGGGATTGCTTTTGTTTTAAACTTTTTTAATTTTTTTGGGAAAAATCATGATGGTTGGTGTGGATTTTGACAAACCTTATGTTTCTCTGAAATTTCTCTGGCAGTTTTAAATATTTTTGAAAAAGGTCTTCGGTAATGAACTGGAAATTAAATTTCCAACAAGTAGATACCAAATATGTGGGGATTGATTTTGTTTTAAACTTTTTTAATTTTTTTGGGAAAAATCATGATGGTTGGTATGAATTGTGACAAACCTTATGTTTTTGTGAAATTCCTCGGGCAGTTTTAAATAGTTTTGACAAAGGTCTTCGGTAATGAACTGGATATTAAATTTCCAACACTTAGATACCAAATATGTGGGGATTGCTTTTCTTTTAAACGTTTTTAATTTTTTTTGGAAAAATCATGATGGTTGATATAAATTGTGACAAACCTTATGTTTTTGTGAAATTTCTCGGGCAGTTTTAAATATTTTTGAAAAAGGTCTTCGGTAATGAATCGGAAATTAAATTTCAACAATTAAATACCAAATATGTGGGGATTGCTTTTGTTATAAATTTTTTTAATTTTTTTGGGAAAAATCATGATGGTTGGCATGGATTTTGACAAACATTATGTTTTTGTGAAATTTCTCGGGCAGTTTTAAATATTTCTGAAAAAGGTCTTCAGTAATGAACTGGAAATTAAATTTCCAACACGTAGATACCAAATATGTGGGGATTACTTTTGTTTTAAACATTTTTAATTTTTGTGGGAAAAATCATGATGGTTGGTATGAATTGTGACAAACTTTATGTTTTTGTGAAAATGCTCGGGCAGTTTTAAATATTTTTGAAAAAGGTCTTCGGTAATGAACTGGAAATTAAATTTCCAACAAATCAATACCAAATATGTGGGGATTGCTTTTGTTTTAAACTTTTTTAATTTTTTTGGGAAAAATCATGATGGTTGGTGTGGATTTTGACAAACCTTATGTTTCTCTGAAATTTCTCTGGCAGTTTTAAATAGTTTTGAAAAAGGTCTTCGGTAATGAACTGGAAATTAAATTTCCAACAAGTAGATACCAAATATGTGGGGATTGATTTTGTTTTAAACTTTTTTAATTTTTTGGGAAAAATCATGATGGTTGGTATGAATTGTGACAAACCTTATGTTTTTGTGAAATTCCTCGGGCAGTTTTAAATAGTTTTGACAAAGATCTGCGGTAATTAACTGGAAATTAAATTTCCAACAAGTAGATACCAAATATGTGGGGATTGCTTTTGTTTTAAACTTTTTTAATTTTTTTGTGAAAAATCAAAATGGTTGGTATGAATTGTGACAAACCTTATGTTTTTGTGAAAATGCTCGGGCAGTTTTAAATATTTTTGAAAAAGGTCTTCGGTAATGAACTGTAAATTAAATGTCCAACAACTAAATACCAAATATGTAGGGATTGCTTTTGTTTTAAACTTTTTTAATTTTTTTGGGAAAAATCGTGATGGTTGGTGTGGATTTTGACAAACCTTATGTTTCTCTGAAATTTCTCGGGCAGTTTTAAATATTTTTGAAAAAGGTCTTCTGTAATGAACTGGAAATTAAATTTCCAACAAGTAGATACCAAATATGTGGGGATTGCTTTTGTTTTAAACTTTTTTAATTTTTTTGGGAAAAATCATGATGGTTGGTATGAATTGTGACAAACCTTATGTTTTTGTGAAATTCCTCGGGCAGTTTTAAATAGTTTTGACAAAGGTCTGCGGTAATTAACTGGAAATTAAATTTCCAACAAGTAGATACCAAATATGTGGGGATTGCTTTTGTTTTAAACTTTTTTAATTTTTTTGTGAAAAATCAAAATGGTTGGTATGAATTGTGACAAACCTTATGTTTTTGTGAAATTTCTCGGGCAGTTTTAAATATTTTTGAAAAAGGACTTCGGTAATGAACTGGAAATTAAATTTCCAACAAATTAATACCAAATATGTGGGGATTGCTTTTGTTTTAAACTTTTTTAATTTTTTTGGGAAAAATCGTGATGGTTGGTGTGGATTTTGACAAACCTTATGTTTCTCTGAAATTTCTCGGGCAGTTTTAAATATTTTTGAAAAAGGTCTTCTGTAATGAACTGGAAATTAAATTTCCAACAAGTAGATACCAAATATGTGGGGATTGATTTTGTTTTAAAGTTTTTTAATTTTTGTGGGAAATCATGATGGTTGGTATGAATTGTGACAAACCTTATGTTTTTGTGAAATTCCTCGGGCAGTTTTAAATATTTTTGAAAAAGGTCTTCGGTAATGAATTGGAAATTAAATTTCCAACAAGTCAATACCAAATATGTGGGGATTGCTTTTGTTTTAAACTTTTTTAATTTTTTTGGGAAAAATCATGATGGTTGGTGTGGATTTTGACAAACCTTATGTTTCTCTGAAATTTCTCTGGCAGTTTTAAATAGTTTTGAAAAAGGTCTTCGGTAATGAACTGGAAATTAAATTTCCAACAAGTAGATACCAAATATGTGGGGATTGCTTTTGTTTTAAACTTTTTTAATTTTTTTGGGAAAAATCATGATGGTTGGTATGAATTGTGACAAACCTTATGTTTTTGTGAAATTCCTCGGGCAGTTTTAAATAGTTTTGACAAAGGTCTTCGGTAATGAACTGGATATTAAATTTCCAACACTTAGATACCAGATATGTGGGGATTGCTTTTCTTTTAAACGTTTTTAATTTTTTTTGGAAAAATCATGATGGTTGATATAAATTGTGACAAACCTTATGTTTTTGTGAAATTTCTCGGGCAGTTTTAAATATTTTTGAAAAAGGTCTTCTGTAATGAATCGGAAATTAAATTTCAACAATTAAATACCAAATATGTGGGGATTGCTTTTGTTATAAATTTTTTTAATTTTTTTGGGAAAAATCATGATGGTTGGCATGGATTTTGACAAACATTATGTTTTTGTGAAATTCCTCGGGCAGTTTTAAATATTTCAGAAAAAGGTCTTCGGTAATGAACTGGAAATTAAATTTCCAAGACGTAGATACCAAATATGTGGGGATTGCTTTTCTTTTAAACGTTTTTAATTTTTGTGGCAAAAATCATGATGGTTGGTATGAATTGTGACAAACTTTATGTTTTTGTGAAATTTCTCGGGCAGTTTTAAATATTTTTGAAAAAGGTCTTCGGTAATGAACTGGAAATTAAATTTCCAACAAATCAATACCAAATATGTGGGGATTGCTTTTGTTTTAAACTTTTTTAATTTTTTTGGGAAAAATCATGATGGTGGATTTTGACAAACCTTATGTTTCTCTGAAATTTCTCTGGCAGTTTTAAATAGTTTTGAAAAAGGTCTTCGGTAATGTACTGGAAATTAAATTTCCAAGAAGTAGATACCAAATATGTGGGGATTGCTTTTGTTTTAAACTTTTTTAATTTTTTTGGGAAAAATCATGATGGTTGGTATGAATTGTGACAAACCTTATGTTTTTGTGAAATTCCTCGGGCAGTTTTAAATAGTTTTGACAAAGGTCTGCGGTAATTAACTGGAAATTAAATTTCCAACAAGTAGATACCAAATATGTGGGGATTGCTTTTGTTTTAAACTTTTTTAATTTTTTTGTGAAAAATCAAAATGGTTGGTATGAATTGTGACAAACCTTATGTTTTTGTGAAATTTCTCGGGCAGTTTTAAATATTTTTGAAAAAGGTCTTCGGTAATGAACTGGAAATTAAATTTCCAACAAATTAATACCAAATATGTGGGGATTGCTTTTGTTTTAAACTTTTTTAATTTTTTTGGGAAAAATCGTGATGGTTGGTGTGGATTTTGACAAACCTTATGTTTCTCTGAAATTTCTCGGGCAGTTTTAAATATTTTTGAAAAAGGTCTTCTGTAATGAACTGGAAATTAAATTTCCAACAAGTAGATACCAAATATGTGGGGATTGATTTTGTTTTAAAGTTTTTTAATTTTTGTGGGAAATCATGATGGTTGGTATGAATTGTGACAAACCTTATGTTTTTGTGAAATTCCTCGGGCAGTTTTAAATATTTTTGAAAAAGGTTTTCGGTAATGAAATGGAAATTAAATTTCCAACAAATCAATACCAAATATGTGGGGATTGCTTTTGTTTTAAACTTTTTTAATTTTTTTGGGAAAAATCATGATGGTTGGTGTGGATTTTGACAAACCTTATGTTTCTCTGAAATTTCTCTGGCAGTTTTAAATAGTTTTGAAAAAGGTCTTCGGCAATGAACTGGAAATTAAATTTCCAACAAGTAGATACCAAATATGTGGGGATTGATTTTGTTTTAAACTTTTTTAATTTTTTTGGGAAAAATCATGATGGTTGGTATGAATTGTGACAAACCTTATGTTTTTGTGAAATTCCTCGGGCAGTTTTAAATAGTTTTGACAAAGGTCTTCGGTAATGAACTGGATATTAAATTTCCAACACTTAGATACCAAATATGTGGGGATTGCTTTTCTTTTAAAATTTTTTAATTTTTTTTGGAAAAATCATGATGGTTGATATAAATTGTGACAAACCTTATGTTTTTGTGAAATTTCTCGGGCAGTTTTAAATATTTTTGAAAAAGGTCTTCTGTAATGAATCGGAAATTAAATTTCAACAATTAAATACCAAATATGTGGGGATTGCTTTTGTTATAAATTTTTTTAATTTTTTTGGGAAAAATCATGATGGTTGGTATGGATTTTGACAAACATTATGTTTTTGTGAAATTTCTCGGCCAGTTTTAAATATTTCTGAAAAAGGTCTTCGGTAATGAACTGGAAATTAAATTTCCAACACATAGATACCAAATATGTGGGGATTGCTTTTCTTTTAAACGTTTTTAATTTTTTTTTGGAAAAATCATGATGGTTGATATAAATTGTGACAAACCTTATGTTTTTGTGAAATTTCTCGGGCAGTTTTAAATATTTTTGAAGAAGGTCTTCGGTAATTAATTGGAAATTATATTTTCAACAAGTAAATACCGAATATGTGGGGATTGCTTTTGTTTTAAACTTTTTTAATTTTTTTGGGAAAAATCATGATGGTTGGTATGGATTTTGACAAACCTTATGTTTTTGTGAAATTCCTCGGACAGTTTTAAATATTCTTGAAAAAGGTCTTCGGTAATGAACTGGATATTAAATTTCCAACACTTAGATACCAAATATGTGGGGATTGCTTTTGTTCTCAACTTTTTTAATTTTTTTGGGAAAAATCATGATGGTTGGTATGAATTGTGACAAACGTTATGTTTGTGTGAAATTTCTCGGGCACTTTTAAATATTCTTGAAAAATGTCTTCGGTAATGAATTGGAAATTAAATTTCCAACAAGTAAATACCAAATATGTGGGGATTGCTTTTGTTTTAATTTTTTTTAATTTTTTTGGGAAAAATCATGATGGTTGGTATGGATTTTGACAAACATTATGTTTTTGTGAAATTTCTCGGCCAGTTTTAAATATTTCTGAAAAAGGTCTTCGGTAATGAACTGGAAATTAAATTTCCAACACATAGATACCAAATATGTGGGGATTGCTTTTCTTTTAAACGTTTTTAATTTTTTTTTGGAAAAATCATGATGGTTGATATAAATTGTGACAAACCTTATGTTTTTGTGAAATTTCTCGGGCAGTTTTAAATATTTTTGAAGAAGGTCTTCGGTAATTAATTGGAAATTATATTTTCAACAAGTAAATACCAAATATGTGGGGATTGCTTTTGTTTTAAACATTTTTAATTTTTTTGGGAAAAATCATGATGGTTGGTATGGATTTTGACAAACCTTATGTTTTTGTGAAATTCCTCGGACAGTTTTAAATATTCTTGAAAAAGGTCTTCGGTAATGAACTGGATATTAAATTTCCAACACTTAGATACCAAATATGTGGGGATTGCTTTTGTTCTCAACTTTTTTTATTTTTTTGGGAAAAATCATGATGGTTGGTATGAATTGTGACAAACCTTATGTATGAGTGAAATTTTTTCGGGCAGTTTTAAATATTCTTGAAAAAGGTCTTCGGTAATGAATTGGAAATTAAATTTCCAACAAGTATATACCAAATATGTGGGGATTGCTTTTGTTATAAATTTTTTTAATTTTTTTGGGAAAAATCATGATGGTTGGTGTAGATTTTGACAAACCTTATGTTTCTCTGAAATTTCTCTGGCAGTTTTAAATAGTTTTGAAAAAGGTCTTCGGTAATGAACTGGAAATTAAATTTCCAACAAGTAGATACCAAATATGTGGGGATTGATTTTGTTTTAAAGTTTTTTAATTTTTGTGTGAAATCATGATGGTTGGTATGAATTGTGACAAACCTTATGTTTTTGTGAAATTCCTCGGACAGTTTTAAATATTCTTGAAAAAGGTCTTCGGTAATGAACTGGATATTAAATTTCCAACACTTAGATACCAAATATGTGGGGATTGCTTTTGTTCTCAACTTTTTTAATTTTTTTGGGAAAAATCATGATGGTTGGTATGAATTGTGACAAACGTTATGTTTGTGTGAAATTTCTCGGGCACTTTTAAATATTCTTGAAAAAGGTCTTCGGTAATGAATTGGAAATTAAATTTTTAACAAGTAAATACCAAATATGTGGGGATTGCTTTTGTTATAAATTTTTTTAATTTTTTTGGGAAAAATCATGATGGTTGGTATGGATTTTGACAAACATTATGTTTTTGTGAAATTTCTCGGCCAGTTTTAAATATTTCTGAAAAAGGTGTTCGGTAATGAACTGGAAATTAAATTTCCAACACATAGATACCAAATATGTGGGGATTGCTTTTCTTTTAAACGTTTTTAATTTTTTTTGGAAAAATCATGATGGTTGATATAAATTGTGACAAACCTTATGTTTTTGTGAAATTTCTCGGGCAGTTTTAAATATTTTTGAAAAAGGTCTTCGGTAATTAATTGGAAATTATATTTCCAACAAATCAATACCAAATATGTGGGGATTGCTTTTGTTTTAAACTTTTTTAATTTTTTTGGGAAAAATCATGATGGTTGGTGTGGATTTTGACAAACCTTATGTTTCTCTGAAATTTCTCTGGCAGTTTTAAATAGTTTTGAAAAAGGTCTTCGGTAATGAACTGGAAATTAAATTTCCAACAAGTAGATACCAAATATGTGGGGATTGATTTTGTTTTAAACTTTTTTTAATTTTTTTGGGAAAAATCATGATGGTTGATATGAATTGTGACAAACCTTATGTTTTTGTGAAATTCCTCGGGCAGTTTTAAATAGTTTTGACAAAGGTCTGCGGTAATTAACTGGAAATTAAATTTCCAACAAGTAGATACCAAATATGTGGGGATTGCTTTTGTTTTAAACTTTTTTAATTTTTTTGTGAAAAATCAAAATGGTTGGTATGAATTGTGACAAACCTTATGTTTTTGTGAAATTTCTCGGGCAGTTTTAAATATTTTTGAAAAAGGTCTTCGGTAATGAACTGGAAATTAAATTTCCAACAAATTAATACCAAATATGTGGGGATTGCTTTTGTTTTAAACTTTTTTAATTTTTTTGGGAAAAATCGTGATGGTTGGTGTGGATTTTGACAAACCTTATGTTTCTCTGAAATTTCTCGGGCAGTTTTAAATATTTTTGAAAAAGGTCTTCTGTAATGAACTGGAAATTAAATTTCCAACAAGTAGATACCAAATATGTGGGGATTGATTTTGTTTTAAAGTTTTTTAATTTTTGTGGGAAATCATGATGGTTGGTATGAATTGTGACAAACCTTATGTTTTTGTGAAATTCCTCGGGCAGTTTTAAATATTTTTGAAAAAGGTCTTCGGTAATGAACTGGAAATTAAATTTCCAACAAGTAAATACCAAATATGTGGGGATTGCTTTTGTTTTAAACTTTTTTAATTTTTTTGGGAAAAATCATGATGGTTGGTGTGGATTTTGACAAACCTTATGTTTCTCTGAAATTTCTGTGGCAGTTTTAAATAGTTTTGAAAAAGGTCTTCGGTAATGAACTGGAAATTAAATTTCCAACAAGTAGATACCAAATATGTGGGGATTGCTTTTGTTTTAAACTTTTTTAATTTTTTTGGGAAAAATCATGATGGTTGGTATGAATTGTGACAAACCTTATGTTTTTGTGAAATTCCTCGGGCAGTTTTAAAAAGTTTTGACAAAGGTCTTCGGTAATGAACTGGATATTAAATTTCCAACACTTAGATACCAAATATGTGCGGATTGCTTTTGTTCTCAACTTTTTTAATTTTTTTGGGAAAAATCATGATGGTTGGTATGAATTGTGACAAACGTTATGTTTGTGTGAAATTTCTCGGGCACTTTTAAATATTCTTGAAAAAGGTCTTCGGTAATGAATTGGAAATTAAATTTCCAACAAGTAAATACCAAATATGTGGGGATTGCTTTTGTTATAAATTTTTTTAATTTTTTTGGGAAAAATCATGATGGTTGGTATGGATTTTGACAAACATTATGTTTTTGTGAAATTTCTCGGCCAGTTTTAAATATTTCTGAAAAAGGTGTTCGGTAATGAACTGGAAATTAAATTTCCAACACATAGATAACAAATATGTGGGGATTGCTTTTCTTTTAAACGTTTTTAATTTTTTTTGGAAAAATCATGATGGTTGATATAAATTGTGACAAACCTTATGTTTTTGTGAAATTTCTCGGGCAGTTTTAAATATTTTTGAAAAAGGTCTTCGGTAATTAATTGGAAATTATATTTTCAACAAGTAAATACCGAATATGTGGGGATTGCTCATTGTTTTAAACTTTTTTAATTTTTTTGGGAAAAATCATGATGGTTGGTATGGATTTTGACAAACCTTATGTTTTTGTGAAATTCCTCGGACAGTTTTAAATATTCTTGAAAAAGGTCTTCGGTAATGAACTGGATATTAAATTTCCAACACTTAGATACCAAATATGTGGGGATTGCTTTTGTTCTCAACTTTTTTTATTTTTTTGGGAAAAATCATGATGGTTGGTATGAATTGTGACAAACCTTATGTTTGAGTGAAATTTTTTCGGGCAGTTTTAAATATTCTTGAAAAAGGTCTTCGGTAATGAATTGGAAATTAAATTTCCAACAAGTATATACCAAATATGTGGGGATTGCTTTTGTTATAAATTTTTTTAATTTTTTGGGAAAAATCATGATGGTTGGTGTGGATTTTGACAAACCTTATGTTTCTCTGAAATTTCTCTGGCAGTTTTAAATAGTTTTGAAAAAGGTCTTCGGTAATGAACTGGAAATTAAATTTCCAACAAGTAGATACCAAATATGTGGGGATTGATTTTGTTTTAAAGTTTTTTAATTTTTGTGTGAAATCATGATGGTTGGTATGAATTGTGACAAACCTTATGTTTTTGTGAAATTCCTCGGGCAGTTTTAAATATTTTTGAAAAAGGTCTTCGGTAATGAACTGGAAATTAAATTTCCAACAAATCAATACCAAATATGTGGGGATTGCTTTTGTTTTAAACTTTTTTAATTTTTTTGGGAAAAATCATGATGGTTGGTGTGGATTTTGACAAACCTTATGTTTCTCTGAAATTTCTCTGGCAGTTTTAAATAGTTTTGAAAAAGGTCTTCGGTAATGAACTGGAAATTAAATTTCCAACAAGTAGATACGAAATATGTGGGGATTGATTTTGTTTTAAACTTTTTTAATTTTTTTGGGAAAAATCATGATGGTTGGTATGAATTGTGACAAACCTTATGTTTTTGTGAAATTCCTCGGGCAGTTTTAAATAGTTTTGACAAAGGTCTTCGGTAATGAACTGGTTATTAAATTTCCAACACTTAGATACCAAATATGTGGGGATTGCTTTTGTTCTCAACTTTTTTAATTTTTTTGGGAAAAATCATAATGGTTGGTATGAATTGTGACAAACGTTATGTTTGTGTGAAATTTCTCGGGCACTTTTAAATATTCTTGAAAAAGGTCTTCGGTAATGAATTGGAAATTAAATTTTTAACAAGTAAATACCAAATATGTGGGGATTGCTTTTGTTATAAATTTTTTTAATTTTTTTGGGAAAAATCATGATGGTTGGTATGGATTTTGACAAACATTATGTTTTTGTGAAATTTCTCGGCCAGTTTTAAATATTTCTGAAAAAGGTGTTCGGTAATGAACTGGAAATTAAATTTCCAACACATAGATACCAAATATGTGGGGATTGCTTTTCTTTTAAACGTTTTTAATTTTTTTTGGAAAAATCATGATGGTTGATATAAATTGTGACAAACCTTATGTTTTTGTGAAATTTCTCGGGCAGTTTTAAATATTTTTGAAAAAGGTCTTCGGTAATTAATTGGAAATTATATTTCCAACAAGTAAATACCGAATATGTGGGGATTGCTTTTGTTTTAAACTTTTTTAATTTTTTTGGGAAAAATCATGATGGTTGGTATGGATTTTGACAAACATTATGTTTTTGTGAAATTCCTCGGGCAGTTTTAAATAGTTTTGACAAAGGTCTGCGGTAATGAACTGAAAATTAAATTTCCAACAAGTAGATACCAAATATGTGGGGATTGCTTTTGTTTTAAACTTTTTTAAATTTTTTGTGAAAAATCAAAATGGTTGGTATGAATTATGACAAACCTTATGTTTTTGTGAAATTCCTCGGGCAGTTTTAAATATTCTTGAAAAAGATCTTCGGTAATGAATTGGAAATTAAATTTCCAACAAGTAAATACCAAATATGTGGGGATTGCTTTTGTTTTAAACTTTTTTAATTTTTTTGGGAAAAATCACGATGGTTGGTATGGATTTTGACAAACCTTATTTTTTTGTGAAATTTCTCGGGCGTTTTTAAATATTTTTGAAAAAGGTCTTCGGTAATGAACTGAAAATTAAATTTCCAACAAGTAGATACCAAATATGTGGGGATTGCTTTTGTTTTAAACATTTTTTATTTTTTTGGGAAAAATCATGATGGATGGTATGAATTGTAACAAACCTTATGTTTTTGTGAAATTCCTCTGGCCGTTTTAAATATTCTTGAAAAAGGTCTTCGGTAATGAATCGGAAATTAAATTTCAACAAGTAAATACCAAATATGTGGGGATTGATTTTGTTTTAAAGTTTTTTAATTTTTGTGGGAAATCATGATGGTTGGTATGAATTGTGACAAACCTTATGTTTTTGTGAAATTCCTCGGGCAGTTTTAAATATTTTTGAAAAAGGTCTTCGGTAATGAATTGGAAATTAAATTTCCAACAAGTCAATACCAAATATGTGGGGATTGCTTTTGTTTTAAACTTTTTTAATTTTTTGGGAAAAATCATAATGGTTGGTATGAATTGTGACAAACCTTATGTTTTTGTGAAATTCCTCGGGCAGTTTTAAATATTCTTGAAAAAGGTCTTTGGTAATGAACTGGATATTAAATTTCCAACACTTAGATACCAAATATGTGGGGACTGCTTGTGTTCTCAACTTTTTTAATTTTTTTGGGAAAAATCATGATGGTTGGTATGAAGTGTGACAAACCTTATGTTTGTGTGAAATTTCTCGGGCAGTTTTAAATATTCTTGAAAAAGGTCTTCGGTAATGAATTGGAAATTAAATTTCCAACAAGTAAATACCAAATATGTGGGGATTGCTTTTGTTATAAATTTTTTTAATTTTTTTGGGAAAAATCATGATAGTTGATATGGATTTTGACAAACATTATGTTTTTGTGAAATTTCTCGGCCAGTTATAAATATTTCTGAAAAAGATCTTCGGTAATGAACTGGAAATTAAATTTCCAACACATAGATACCAAATATGTGGGGATTGCTTTTCTTTTAAACGTTTTTAATTTTTTTTGGAAAAATCATGATGGTTGATATAAATTGTGACAAACCTTATGTTTTTGTGAAATTCCTCGGGCAGTTTTAAATATTTTTGAAAAAGGTCTTCGGTAATTAATTGGAAATTATATTTCCAACAAGTAAATACCGAATATGTGGGGATTGCTTTTGTTTTAAACTTTTTTAATTTTTATGGGAAAAATCATGATGGTTGGTATGGATTTTGACAAACCTTATGTTTTTGTGAAATTCCTCGGGCAGTTTTAAATATTCTTGAAAAAGGTCTTCGGTAATGAACTGGATATTAAATTTCCAACACTTAGATACCAAATATTTGGGGATTGCTTTTGTTCTCAACTTTTTTTATTTTTTTGGGAAAAATCATGATGGTGGGTATGAATTGTGACAAACCTTATGTTTATGTGAAATTCCTCGGGCAGTTTTAAATATTTTTGAAAAAGGTCTTCGGTAATTAATTGGAAATTATATTTCCAACAAGTAAATACCAAATCTGTGGGGATTGCTTTTGTTTTAAACTTTTTTTATTTTTTTGGGAAAAATCATGATGGTTGGTATGGATTTTGACAAACCTTATGTTTGTGTGAAATTTCTCGGGCAGTTTTAAATATTCTTGAAAAAGGTCTTCGGTAATGAATTGGAAATTAAATTTCCAACAAGTAAATACCAAATATGTGGGGATTGCTTTTGTTATACATTTTTTTAATTTTTTTGGGAAAAATCATGATGGTTGGTATCGATTTTGACAAACATTATGTTTTTGTGAAATTTCTCGGCCAGTTTTAAATATTTCTGAAAAAGATCTTCGGTAGTGAACTGGAAATTAAATTTCCAACACATAGATACCAAATATGTGGGGATTGCTTTTCTTTTAAACGTTTTTAATTTTTTTTGGAAAAATCATGATGGTTGATATAAATTGTGACAAACCTTATGTTTTTGTGAAATTCCTCGGGCAGTTTTAAATATTTTTGAAAAAGGTCTTCGGTAATTAATTGGAAATTATATTTCCAACAAGTAAATACCGAATATGTGGGGATTGCTTTTGTTTTAAACTTTTTTAATTTTTTTGGGAAAAATCATGATGGTTGGTATGGATTTTGACAAACCTTATGTTTTTGTGAAATTCCTCGGGCAGTTTTAAATATTCTTGAAAAAGGTCTTCGGTAATGAACTGGATATTAAATTTCCAACACTTAGATATCAAATATTTGGGGATTGCTTTGTTCTCAACTTTTTTTATTTTTTTGGGAAAAATCATGATGGTTGGTATGAATTGTGACAAACCTTATGTTTGTGTGAAATTCCTCGGGCAGTTTTAAATATTTTTGAAAAAGGTCTTCGGTAATTAATTGGAAATTATATTTCCAACAAGTAAATACCAAATATGTGGGGATTGCTTTTGTTTTAAACTTTTTTAATTTTTTTGGGAAAAATCATGATGGTTGGTATGGATTTTGACAAACCTTATGTTTTTGTGAAATTGCTCGGGCAGTTTTAAATATTTCTGAAAAAGGCCTTCGGTAATGAATTGGAAATTAAATTTCCAACAAGTAAATACCAAATATGTGGGGATTGCTTTTGTTTTAATTTTTTTTAATTTTTTTGGGAAAAATCATGATGGTTGGTATGGATTTCGACAAACATTATGTTTTTGTGAAATTTCTCGGCCAGTTTTAAATATTTCTGAAAAAGGTCTTCGGTAATGAACTGGAAATTTAATTTCCAACACATAGATACCAAATATGAGGGGATTGCTTTTCTTTTAAACGTTTTTAATTTTTTTTGGAAAAATCATGATGGTTGGTATGGATTTTGACAAACATTTTGTTTTTGTGAAATTTCTCGGGCAGTTTTAAATATTCTTGAAAAAGTTCTTCGGTAATGAATTGGAAATTAAATTTCCAACAAGTAAATACCAAATATGTGGGGATTGCTTTTGTTATAAATTTTTTTAATTTTTTTGGGAAAAATCATGATGGTTGGTATGGATTTTGACAAACATTATGTTTTTGTGAAATTTCTCGGCCAGTTTTAAATATTTCTGAAAAAGGTCTTCGGTAATGAATTGGAAATTAATTTTCCAACAAATCAGTACCAAATATGTGGGGATTGCTTTTGTTTTAAACTTTTTTTATTTTTTGGGAAAAATCATAATGGTTGGTTTGAATTGTGACAAACCTTATGTTTTTGTGAAATTCCTCGGGCAGTTTTAAATATTCTTGAAAAAGGTCTCGGTAATGAACTGGATATTAAATTTCCAACACTTAGATACCAAATATGTGGGGATTGCTTTTGTTCTCAACTTTTTTAATTTTTTTGGGAAAAATCATGATGGTTGGAATGAATTGTGACAAACCTTATGTTTGTGTGAAATTTCTCGGGCAGTTTTAAATATTCTTCAAAAAAGGTCTTCGGTAATGAATTGGAAATTAAATTTCCAACAAGTAAATACCAAATATGTGGGGATTGCTTTTGTTATAAATTTTTTTAATTTTTTTGGGACAAATCGTGATGGTTGGTATGGATTTTGACAAACATTATGTTTGTGTGAAATTTCTCGGGCAGTTTTAAATATTCTTGAAAAAAGTCTTCGGTAATGAATTGGAAATTAAATTTCCAAGAAGTAAATACCAAATATGTGGGGATTGCTTTTGTTATAAATTTTTTTAATTTTTTTGGGAAAAATCATGATGGTTGGTATGGATTTTGACAAACATTATGTTTTTGTGAAATTTCTCGGCCAGTTTTAAATATTTCTGAAAAAGATCTTCGGTAATGAACTGGAAATTAAATTTCCAACACATAGATACCAAATATGTGGAGATTGCTTTTCTTTTAAACGTTTTTAATTTTTTTTGGAAAAATCATGATGGTTGATATAAATTGTGACAAACCTTATGTTTTTGTGAAATTCCTCGGGCAGTTTTAAATATTTTTGAAAAAGGTCTTCGGTAATTAATTGGAAATTATATTTCCAACAAGTAAATACCGAATATGTGGGGATTGCTTTTGTTTTAAACTTTTTTAATTTTTTTGGGAAAAATCATGATGGTTGGTATGGATTTTGACAAACCTTATGTTTTTGTGAAATTTGTTATAAATTTTTTTAATTTTTTTGGGAAAAATCATGATGGTTGGTATGGATTTTGACAAACATTATGTTTTTGTGAAATTTCTCGGGCAGTTTTAAATATTCTTGAAAAAGTTCTTCGGTAATG
This sequence comes from Empis livida, assembly GCA_963932195.1. Classification (NCBI taxonomy): domain Eukaryota; kingdom Metazoa; phylum Arthropoda; class Insecta; order Diptera; family Empididae; genus Empis; species Empis livida. The sequence goes on from CAWVQG010000034.1 coordinate 63,425, forward strand.
AATTGGAAATTAAATTTCCAACAAGTAAATCCCAAATATGTGGGGATTGCTTTTGTTATAAATTTTTTTAATTTTTTTGGGAAAAATCATGATGGTTGGTATGGATTTTGACAAACATTATGTTTTTGTGAAATTTCTCGGCCAGTTTTAAATATTTCTGAAAAAGATCTTCGGTAATGAACTGGAAATTAAATTTCCAACACATAGATACCAAATATATGGGGATTGCTTTTCTTTTAAACGTTTTTATTTTTTTTGGAAAAATCATGATGGTTGATATAAATTGTGACAAACCTTATGTTTTTGTGAAATTCCTCGGGCAGTTTTAAATATTTTTGAAAAAGGTCTTCGGTAATTAATTGGAAATTAAATTTCCAACAAGTAAATACCAAATATGTGGGGATTGCTTTTGTTTTAAACTTTTTTAATTTTTTTGGGAAAAATCATGATGGTTGGTATGGATTTTGACAAACCTTATGTTTTTGTGAAATTCTTCGGGCAGTTTTAAATATTCTTGAAAAAGGTCTTCGGTAATGAACTGGATATTAAATTTCCAACACTTAGATACCAAATATTTGGGGATTGCTTCTGTTCTCAACTTTTTTTATTTTTTTGGGAAAAATCATGATGGTTGGTATGAATTGTGACAAACCTTATGTTTGTGTGAAATTCCTCGGGCAGTTTTAAATATTTTTGAAAAAGGTCTTCGGTAATTAATTGGAAATTATATTTCCAACAAGTAAATACCGAATATGTGGGGATTGCTTTTGTTTTAAACTTTTTTAATTTTTTTGGGAAAAATCATGATGGTTGGTATGGATTTTGACAAACCTTATGTTTTTGTGAAATTCCTCGGGCAGCTTTAAATATTTTTGAAAAAGGTCTTCGGTAATGAATTGGAAATTAAATTTCCAACAAGTAAATACCAAATATGTGGGGATTGCTTTTGTTTTAAACTTTTTTAATTTTTTTGGGAAAAATCATGATGGTTGGTATGGATTTTGACAAACATTATGTTTTTGTGAAATTTCTCGGCCAGTTTTAAATATTTCTGAAAAAGGTCTTCGGTAATGAACTGGAAATTAAATTTCCAACACATAGATACCAAATATGAGGGGATTGCTTTTCTTTTAAACGTTTTTAATTTTTTTTGGAAAACTCATGATGGTTGGTATGGATTTTGACAAACCTTATGTTTTTGTGAAATTCCTCGGGCAGTTTTAAATATTCTTGAAAAAGGTCTTCGGTAATGAATTGGAAATTAAATTTCCAACAAGTAAATACCAAATATGTGGGGATTGCTTTTGTTTTAAACTTTTTTAATTTTTTTGGGAAAAATCATGATGGTTGGTATGGATTTTGACAAACATTATGTTTTTGTGAAATTTCTCGGCCAGTTTTAAATATTTCTGAAAAAGGTCTTCGGTAATGAACTGGAAATTAAATTTCCAACACATAGATACCAAATATGAGGGGATTGCTTTTCTTTTAAACGTTTTTAATTTTTTTTGGAAAAATCATGATGGTTGGTATGGATTTTGACAAACATTTTGTTTTTGTGAAATTTCTCGGGCAGTTTTAAATATTCTTGAAAAAGTTCTTCGGTAATGAATTGGAAATTAAATTTCCAACAAGTAAATACCAAATATGTGGGGATTGCTTTTGTTATAAATTTTTTTAATTTTTTTGGGAAAAATCATGATGGTTGGTATGGATTTTGACAAACATTATGTTTTTGTGAAATTTCTCGGCCAGTTTTAAATATTTCTGAAAAAGGTCTTCGGTAATGAATTGGAAATTAATTTTCCAACAAATCAGTACCAAATATGTGGGGATTGCTTTTGTTTTAAACTTTTTTTATTTTTTGGGAAAAATCATAATGGTTGGTTTGAATTGTGACAAACCTTATGTTTTTGTGAAATTCCTCGGGCAGTTTTAAATATTCTTGAAAAAGGTCTTCGGTAATGAACTGGATATTAAATTTCCAACACTTAGATACCAAATATGTGGGGATTGCTTTTGTTCTCAACTTTTTTAATTTTTTTGGGAAAAATCATGATGGTTGGAATGAATTGTGACAAACCTTATGTTTGTGTGAAATTTCTCGGGCAGTTTTAAATATTCTTCAAAAAAGGTCTTCGGTAATGAATTGGAAATTAAATTTCCAACAAGTAAATACAAAATATGTGGGGATTGCTTTTGTTATAAATTTTTTTAATTTTTTTGGGACAAATCATGATGGTTGGTATGGATTTTGACAAACATTATGTTTGTGTGAAATTTCTCGGGCAGTTTTAAATATTCTTGAAAAAGGTCTTCGGTAATTAATTGGAAATTATATTTCCAACAAGTAAATACCGAATATGTGGGGATTGCTTTTGTTTTAAACTTTTTTAATTTTTTTGGGAAAAATCATGATGGTTGGTATGGATTTTGACAAACCTTATGTTTTTGTGAAATTCCTCGGGCAGTTTTAAATATTCTTGAAAAAGGTCTTCGGTAATGAACTGGATATTAAATTTCCAACACTTAGATACCAAATATTTGGGGATTGCTTTTGTTCTCAACTTTTTTTATTTTTTTGGGAAAAATCATGATGGTGGGTATGAATTGTGACAAACCTTATGTTTGTGTGAAATTCCTCGGGCAGTTTTAAATATTTTTGAAAAAGGTCTTCGGTAATTAATTGGAAATTATATATTTCCAACAAGTAAATACCGAATATGTGGGGATTGCTTTTGTTTTAAACTTTTTTAATTTTTTTGGGAAAAGTCATGATGGTTGGTATGGATTTTGACAAACCTTATGTTTTTGTGAAATTTGTTATAAATTTTTTTAATTTTTTTGGGAAAAATCATGATGGTTGGTATGGATTTTGACAAACATTATGTTTTTGTGAAATTTCTCGGCCAGTTTTAAATATTTCTGAAAAAGGTCTTCGGTAATGAACTGGAAATTAAATTTCCAACACATAGATACCAAATATGAGGGGATTGCTTTTCTTTTAAACGTTTTTAATTTTTTTTGGAAAAATCATGATGGTTGGTATGGATTTTGACAAACATTATGTTTTTGTGAAATTTCTCGGGCAGTTTTAAATATTCTTGAAAAAGTTCTTCGGTAATGAATTGGAAATTAAATTTCCAACAAGTAAATCCCAAATATGTGGGGATTGCTTTTGTTATAAATTTTTTTAATTTTTTTGGGCAAAATCATGATGGTTGGTATGGATTTTGACAAACATTATGTTTTTGTGAAATTTCTCGGCCAGTTTTAAATATTTCTGAAAAAGATCTTCGGTAATGAACTGGAAATTAAATTTCCAACACATAGATACCAAATATATGGGGATTGCTTTTCTTTTAAACGTTTTTATTTTTTTTGGAAAAATCATGATGGTTGATATAAATTGTGACAAACCTTATGTTTTTGTGAAATTCCTCGGGCAGTTTTAAATATTTTTGAAAAAGGTCTTCGGTAATAAATTGGAAATTAAATTTCCAACAAGTAAATACCAAATATGTGGGGATTGCTTTTGTTTTAAACTTTTTTAATTTTTTTGGGAAAAATCATGATGGTTGGTATGGATTTTGACAAACCTTATGTTTTTGTGAAATTCCTCGGGCAGTTTTAAATATTCTTGAAAAAGGTCTTCGGTAATGAACTGGATATTAAATTTCCAACACTTAGATACCAAATATTTGGGGATTGCTTTTGTTCTCAACTTTTTTTATTTTTTTGGGAAAAATCATGATGGTTGGTATGAATTGTGACAAACCTTATGTTTGTGTGAAATTCCTCGGGCAGTTTTAAATATTTTTGAAAAAGGTCTTCGGTAATTAATTGGAAATTATATTTCCAACAAGTAAATACCGAATATGTGGGGATTACTTTTGTTTTAAACTTTTTTAATTTTTTTGGGAAAAATCATGATGGTTGGTATGGATTTTGACAAACCTTATGTTTTTGTGAAATTCCTCGGGCAGTTTTAAATATTTTTGAAAAAGGTCTTCGGTAATGAATTGGAAATTAAATTTCCAACAAGTAAATACCAAATATGTGGGGATTGCTTTTGTTTTAATTTTTTTTAATTTTTTTGGGAAAAATCATGATGGTTTGTATGGATTTTGACAAACCTGATGTTTTTGTGAAATTTCTCGGCCAGTTTTAAATATTTCTGAAAAAGGTCTTCGGTAATGAACTGGAAATTAAATTTCCAACACATAGATACCAAATATGAGGGGATTGCTTTTCTTTTAAACGTTTTTAATTTTTTTTGGAAAAATCATGATGGTTGGTATGGATTTTGACAAACATTATGTTTTTGTGAAATTTCTCGGGCAGTTTTAAATATTCTTGAAAAAGTTCTTCGGTAATGAATTGGAAATTAAATTTCCAACAAGTAAATACCAAATATGTGGGGATTGCTTTTGTTATAAATTTTTTTAATTTTTTTGGGAAAAATCATGATGGTTGGTATGGATTTTGACAAACATTATGTTTTTGTGAAATTTCTCGGCCAGTTTTAAATATTTCTGAAAAAGGTCTTCGGTAATGAATTGGAAATTAATTTTCCAACAAATCAGTACCAAATATGTGGGGATTGCTTTTGTTTTAAACTTTTTTTATTTTTTGGGAAAAATCATAATGGTTGGTTTGAATTGTGACAAACCTTATGTTTTTGTGAAATTCCTCGGCAGTTTTAAATATTCTTGAAAAAGGTCTTCGGTAATGAACTGGATATTAAATTTCCAACACTTAGATACCAAATATGTGGGGATTGCTTTTGTTCTCAACTTTTTTAATTTTTTTGGGAAAAATCATGATGGTTGGTATAAATTGTGACAAACCTTATGTTTGTGTGAAATTTCTCGGGCAGTTTTAAATATTCTTCAAAAAAGGTCTTCGGTAATGAATTGGAAATTAAATTTCCAACAAGTAAATACCAAATATGTGGGGATTGCTTTTGTTATAAATTTTTTTAATTTTTTTGGGACAAATCATGATGGTTGGTATGGATTTTGACAAACATTATGTTTGTGTGAAATTTCTCGGGCAGTTTTAAATATTCTTGAAAAAGGTCTTCGGTAATGAATTGGAAATTAAATTTCCAAGAAGTAAATACCAAATATGTGGGGATTGCTTTTGTTATAAATTTTTTTAATTTTTTTGGGAAAAATCATGATGGTTGGTATGGATTTTGACAAACATTATATTTTTGTGAAATTTCTCGGCCAGTTTTAAATATTTCTGAAAAAGATCTTCGGTAATGAACTGGAAATTAAATTTCCAACACATAGATACCAAATATGAGGGGATTGCTTTTCTTTTAAACGTTTTTAATTTTTTTTGGAAAAATCATGATGGTTAGTATGGATTTTGACAAACCTTATGTTTTTGTGAAATTTCTCGGGCAGTTTTAAATATTTTTGAAAAAGTTCTTCGGTAATGAATTGGAAATTAAATTTCCAACAAGTCAATACCAAATATGTGGGGATTGCTTTTGTTTTAATTTTTTTTAATTTTTTTGGGAAAAATCATGATGGTTGGTATGGATTTTGACAAACCTTATGTTTTTGTGAAATTTCTCGGGCAGTTTTAAATATTTCTGAAAAAGGTCTTCGGTAATGAATTGGAAATTAATTTTCCAACAAATCAGTACCAAATATGTGGGGATTGCTTTTGTTTTAAACTTTTTTTATTTTTTGGGAAAAATCATAATGGTTGGTTTGAATTGTGACAAAACTTATGTTTTTGTGAAATTCCTCGGGCAGTTTTAAATATTCTTGAAAAAGGTCTTCGGTAATGAACTGGATATTAAATTTCCAACACTTAGATACCAAATATGTGGGGATTGCTTTTGTTCTCAACTTTTTTAATTTTTTTGGGAAAAATCATGATGGTTGGTATGAATTGTGACAAACCTTATGTTTGTGTGAAATTTCTCGGGCAGTTTTAAATATTCTTCAAAAAAGGTCTTCGGTAATGAATTGGAATTTAAATTTCCAACAAGTAAATACCAAATATGTGGGGATTGCTTTTGTTATAAATTTTTTTAATTTTTTTGGGACAAATCGTGATGGTTGGTATGGATTTTGACAAACATTATGTTTGTATGAAATTTCTCGGGCAGTTTTAAATATTCTTGAAAAAGGTCTTCGGTAATGAATTGGAAATTAAATTTCCAAGAAGTAAATACCAAATATGTGGGGATTGCTTTTGTTATAAATTTTTTTAATTTTTTTGGGAAAAATCATGATGGTTGGTATGGATTTTGACAAACATTATGTTTTTGTGAAATTTCTCGGCCAGTTTTAAATATTTCTGAAAAAGATCTTCGGTAATGAACTGGAAATTAAATTTCCAACACATAGATACCAAATATGTGGAGATTGCTTTTCTTTTAAACGTTTTTAATTTTTTTTGGAAAAATCATGATGGTTGCTATACATTGTGACAAACCTTATGTTTTTTGTGAAATTCCTCGGACAGTTTTAAATATTTTTGAAAAAGGTCTTCGGTAATTAATTGGAAATTATATTTCCAACAAGTAAATACCGAATATGTGGGGATTGCTTTTGTTTTAAACTTTTTTAATTTTTTTGGGAAAAATCATGATGGTTGGTATGGATTTTGACAAACCTTATGTTTTTGTGAAATTCCTCGGGCAGTTTTAAATATTTTTGAAAAAGGTCTTCGGTAATGAACTGGATATTAAATTTCCAACACTTAGATACCAAATATTTGGGGATTGCTTTTGTTCTCAACTTTTTTTATTTTTTTGGGAAAAATCATGATGGTGGGTATGAATTGTGACAAACCTTATGTTTGTGTGAAATTCCTCGGGCAGTTTTAAATATTTTTGAAAAAGGTCTTCGGTAATTAATTGGAAATTATATTTCCAACAAGTAAATACCGAATATGTGGGGATTGCTTTTGTTTTAAACTTTTTTAATTTTTTTGGGAAAAATCATGATAATTGGTATGGATTTTGACAAACCTTATGTTTTTGTGAAATCCCTCGGGCAGTTTTAAATATTTTTGAAAAAGGTCTTCGGTAATGAATTGATATTAAATTTCCAACAAGTAAATACCAAATATGTGGGGATTGCGTTTGTTTTAAATTTTTTTAATTTTTTTGGGAAAAATCATGATGGTTGGTATGGATTTTGACAAACTTTATGTTTTCGTGAAATTTCTCGGCCAGTTTTAAATATTTCTGAAAAAGGTCTTCGGTAATGAACTGGAAATTAAATTTCCAACACATAGATACCAAATATGAGGGGATTGCTTTTCTTTTAAACGTTTTTTATTTTTTTTGGAAAAATCATGATGGTTGGTATGGATTTTGACAAACATTATGTTTTTGTGAAATTTCTCGGGCAGTTTTAAATATTCTTGAAAAAGTTCTTCGGTAATGAATTGGAAATTAAATTTCCAACAAGTAAATACTAAATATGTGGTGATTGCTTTTGTTATAAATTTTTTTAATTTTTTTGGGAAAAATCATGATGGTTGGTATGGATTTTGACAAACATTATGTTTTTGTGAAATTTCTCGGCCAGTTTTAAATATTTCTGAAAAAGGTCTTCGGTAATGAATTGGAAATTAAATTTCCAACAAATCAGTACCAAATATGTGGGGATTGCTTTTGTTTTAAACTTTTTTTATTTTTTGGGAAAAATCATAATGGTTGGTTTGAATTGTGACAAACCTTATGTTTTTGTGAAATTCCTCGGGCAGTTTTAAATATTCTTGAAAAAGGTCTTCGGTAATGAACTGGATATTAAATTTCCAACACTTAGATACCAAATATGTGGGGATTGCTTTTGTTCTCAACTTTTTTAATTTTTTTTGGAAAAATCATGATGGTTGGTATGAATTGTGACAAACCTTATGTTTTTGTGAAATTTCTCGGGCAGGTTTAAATATTTTTGAAAAAAGGTCTTCGGTAATGAATTGGAAATTAAATTTCCAACAAGTAAATACCAAATATGTGGGGATTGCTTTTGTTTTAAACTTTTTAATTTTTTTGGGAAAAATCATGATGGTTGGTATGGATTTTGACAAACCTTATATTTTTGTGAAATTTCTCGGCCAGTTTTAAATATTTATGAAAAAGGTCTTTCGTAATGAACTGGAAATTAAATTTCCAACACATAGATACCAAGTATGTGGGGATTGCTTTTCTGTTAAACGTTTTTAATTTTTTTTGGAAAAATCATGATGGTTGATATAAATTGTGACAAACCTTATGTTTTTGTGAAATTCCTCGGGCAGTTTTAAATATTTTTGAAAAAGGTCTTCGGTAATTAATTGGAAATTATATTTCCAACAAGTAAATACCGAATATGTGGGGATTGCTTTTGTTTTAAACTTTTTTAATTTTTTTGGGAAAAATCATGATGGTTGGTATGGATTTTGACAAACCTTATGTTTTTGTGAAATTCATCGGGCAGTTTTAAATATTCTTGAAAAAGGTCTTCGGTAATGAACTGGATATTAAATTTCCAACACTTAGATACCAAATATGTGGGGATTGCTTTTGTTCTCAACTTTTTTTTTTTTGGGAAAAATCAAGATGGTTGGTATGAATTGTGACAAACCTTATGTTTGTGTGAAATTTCTCGGGCAGTTTTAAATATTCCTGAAAAAGGTCTTCGGTAATGAATTGGAAATTAAATTTCCAACAAGTAAATATCAAATATGTGGGGATTGCTTTTGTTATAAATTTTTTTAATTTTTTTGGGAAAATTCATGATGGTTTGTATGGATTTTGACAAACATTATGTTTTTTTGAAATTTCTTGGCCAGTTTTAAATATTTCTGAAAAAGGTCTTCGGTAATGAACTGGAAATTAAATTTCCAACACATAGATACCAAATATGTGGGGATTGCTTTTCTTTTAAACGTTTTTATTTTATTTTGGAAAAATCTTGATGGTTGGTATGGATTTTGACAAACATTATGTTTTTGTGAAATTTCTCGGCCAGTTTTAAATATTTCTGAAAAAGGTCTTCGGTAATGAACTGGAAATTAAATTTCCAACACGTAGATACCAAATATGTGGGGATTGCTTTTCTTTTAAACGTTTTTAATTTTTGTGGGAAAAATCATGATGGTTGGTATGAATTGTCACAAACCTTATGTTTTTGTGAAATTTCTCGGGCAGTTTTAAATATTTTTGAAAAAGGTCTTCGGTAATGAACTGGAAATTAAATTTCCAACACATCAATACCAAATATGTGGGGATTGTTTTCTTTTAAACGTTTTTATTTTTTTTTGGAAAAATCTTGATGGTTGGTATGGATTTTGACAAACATTATGTTTTTGTGAAATTTCTCGGCCAGTTTTAAATATTTCTGAAAAAGATCTTCGGTAATGAACTGGAAATTAAATTTCCAACACATAGATACCAAATATGTGGAGATTGCTTTTCTTTTAAACGTTTTTAATTTTTTTTGGAAAAATCATGATGGTTGATATAAATTGTGACAAACCTTATGTTTTTGTGAAATTCCTCGGGCAGTTTTAAATATTTTTGAAAAAGGTCTTCGGTAATTAATTGGAAATTATATTTCCAACAAGTAAATACCGAATATGTGGGGATTGCTTTTGTTTTAAACTTTTTTAATTTTTTTGGGAAAAATCATGATGGTTGGTATGGATTTTGACAAACCTTATGTTTTTCTGAAATTCCTCGGGCAGTTTTAAATATTCTTGAAAAAGGTCTTCGGTAATGAACTGGATATTAAATTTCCAACACTTAGATACCAAATATTTGGGGATTGCTTTTGTTCTCAACTTTTTTTATTTTTTTGGGAAAAATCATGATGGTGGGTATGAATTGTGACAAACCTTATGTTTGTGTGAAATTCCTCGGGCAGTTTTAAATATTTTTGAAAAAGGTCTTCGGTAATTAATTGGAAATTATATTTCCAACAAGTAAATACCGAATAGGTGGGGATTGCTTTTGTTTTAAACTTTTTTAATTTTTTTGGGAAAAATCATGATGGTTGGTATGGATTTTGACAAACCTTATGTTTTTGTGAAATTCCTCGGGCAGTTTTAAATATTTTTGAAAAAGGTCTTCGGTAATGAATTGGAAATTAAATTTCCAACAAGTAAATACCAAATATGTGGGGATTGCTTTTGTTTTAAATTTTTTTAATTTTTTTGGGAAAAATCATGATGGTTGGTATGGATTTTGACAAACCTTATGTTTTTGTGAAATTTCTCGGCCAGTTTTAAATATTTCTGAAAAAGGTCTTCGGTAATGAACTGGAAATTAAATTTCCAACACATAGATACCAAATATGAGGGGATTGCTTTTCTTTTAAACGTTTTTAATTTTTTTTGGAAAAATCATGATGGTTGGTATGGATTTTGACAAACCTTAGGTTTTTGTGAAATTTCTCGGGCAGTTTTAAATATTTTTGAAAAAGTTCTTCGGTAATGAATTGGAAATTAAATTTCCAACAAGTAAATACCAAATATGTGGGGATTGCTTTTGTTATAAATTTTTTTAATTTTTTTGGGAAAAATCATGATGGTTGGTATGGATTTTGACAAACATTATATTTTTGTGAAATTTCTCGGCCAGTTTTAAATATTTCTGAAAAAGGTCTTCGGTAATGAATTGGAAATTAAATTTCCAACAAATCAGTACCAAATATGTGGGGATTGCTTTTGTTTTAAACTTTTTTTATTTTTTGGGAAAAATCATAATGGTTGGTTTGAATTGTGACAAACCTTATGTTTTTGTGAAATTCCTCGGGCAGTTTTAAATATTCTTGAAAAAGGTCTTCGGTAATGAACTGGATATTAAATTTCCAACACTTAGATACCAAATATGTGGGGATTGCTTTTGTTCTCAACTTTTTTAATTTTTTTTGGAAAAATCATGATGGTTGGTATGAATTGTGACAAACCTTATGTTTGTGTGAAATTTCTCGGGCAGTTTTAAATATTCTTCAAAAAAGGTCTTCGGTAATGAATTGGAAATTAAATTTCCAACAAGTAAATACCAAATATGTGGGGATTGCTTTTGTTATAAATTTTTTTAATTTTTTGGGAAAAATCATGATGGTTGGTATGGATTTTGACAAACATTATGTTTTTGTGAAATTTCTCGGCCAGTTTTAAATATTTCTGAAAAAGGTCTTTCGTAATGAACTGGAAATTAAATTTCCAACACATAGATACCAAATATGTGGGGATTGCTTTTCTTTTAAACGTTTTTAATTTTTTTTGGAAAAATCATGATGGTTGATATAAATTGTGACAAACCTTATGTTTTTGTGAAATTTCTCGGGCAGTTTTAAATATTTTTGAAAAAGGTCTTCGGTAATTAATTGGAAATTATATTTCCAACAAGTAAATACCGAATATGTGGGGATTGCTTTTGTTTTAAACTTTTTTAATTTTTTTGGGAAAAATCATGATGGTTGGTATGGATTTTGACAAACCTTATGTTTTTGTGAAATTCATCGGGCAGTTTTAAATATTCTTGAAAAAGGTCTTCGGTAATGAACTGGATATTAAATTTCCAACACTTAGATACCAAATATGTGGGGATTGCTCTTGTTCTCAACTTTTTTTTTTTTTTGGGAAAAATCAAGATGGTTGGTATGAATTGTGACAAACCTTATGTTTGTGTGAAATTTCTCGGGCAGTTTTAAATATTCTTGAAAAAGGTCTTCGGTAATGAATTGGAAATTAAATTTCCAACAAGTAAATATCAAATATGTGGGGATTGCTTTTGTTATAAATTTTTTTAATTTTTTTGGGAAAATTCATGATGGTTTGTATGGATTTTGACAAACATTATGTTTTTTTGAAATTTCTTGGCCAGTTTTAAATATTTCTGAAAAAGGTCTTCGGTAATGAACTGGAAATTAAATTTCCAACACATAGATACCAAATATGTGGGGATTGCTTTTCTTTTAAACGTTTTTATTTTTTTTTGGAAAAATCTTGATGGTTGGTATGGATTTTGACAAACATTATGTTTTTGTGAAATTTCTCGGCCAATTTAAATATTTCTGAAAAAGGTCTTCGGTAATGAACTGGAAATTAAATTTCCAACACGTAGATACCAAATATGTGGGGATTGCTTTTCTTTTAAACGTTTTTAATTTTTGTGGGAAAAATCATGATGGTTGGTATGAATTGTCACAAACCTTATGTTTCTCTAAAATTTCTCGGGCAGTTTTAAATATTTTTGAAAAAGATCTTCGGTAATGAACTGGAAATTAAATTTCCAACAAATTAATACCAAATATGTGGGGATTGATTTTGTTTTAAAGTTTTTTAATTTTTGTTGGAAATCATGATGGTTGGTATGAATTGTGACAAACCTTATGTTTTTGTGAAATTCCTTGGGCAGTTTTAAATATTTTTGAAAAAGGTCTTCGGTAATTAATTAGAAATTATATTTCCAACAAGTAAATACCGAATATGTGAATATTGCTTTTGTTTTAAACTTTTTTAATTTTTTTGGGAAAAATCATGATGGTTGGTATGGATTTTAACAAACCTTATGTTTTTGTGCAATTCCTCGGGCAGTTTTACATATTCTTGAAAAAGGTCTTCGGTAATGAACTGGATATTAAATTTCCAACACTTAGATACCAAATATGTGGGGATTGCTTTTGTTCTCAACTTTTTTTATTTTTTTGGGAAAAATCATGATGGTTGGTATGAATTGTGACAAACCTTATGTTTGTGTGAAATTCCTCGGGCAGTCTTAAATATTCTTAAAAAAGGTCTTCGGTAATGAACTGGAAATTAAATTTCCAACAAATCAATACCAAATATGTGGGGATTGCTTTTGTTTTAAACTTTTTTAATTTTTTTGGGAAAAATCATGATGGTTGGTGTGGATTTTGACAAACCTTATGTTTCTCTGGAATTTCTCGGGCAGTTTTAAATATTTTTGAAAAAGGTCTTCGGTACTGAACTGGAAATTAAATTTCCAACAAATCAATACCAAATATGTGGGGATTGATTTTGTTTTAAAGTTTTTTAATTTTTGTGGGAAAAATCATAATGGTTGGTATGAATTTTGACAAACCTTATGTTTTTGTGAAATTCCTCGGGCAGTTTTATATATTCTTGAAAAAGGTTTTCGGTAATGAACTGGATATTAAATTTCCAACACTTAGATACCAAATATGTGGGGATTGCTTTTGTTCTCAACGTTTTTAATTTTTTTGGGAAAAATCATGATGGTTGGTATGAATTGTGACAAACCTTATGTTTGTGTGAAATTCCTCGGGCAGTTTTAAATATTCTTGAAAAAGGTCTTCGGTAATGAACTGGATATTAAATTTCCAACACTTAGATACCAAATATGTGGGGATTGCTTTAATTTTCAACTTTTTTAATTTTTTTGGGAAAAATCATGATGGTTGGTATGAATTGTGACAAACCTTATGTTTGTGTGAAATTTCTCTGGCAGTTTTAAATATTCTTCAAAAAAGGTCTTCGGTAATGAATTGGAAATTAAATTTCCAACAAGTAAATACCAAATATGTGGGGATTGCTTTTGTTATAAATTTTTTTAATTTTCTTGGGAAAAATCATGATGGTTGGTATGGATTTTGACAAACATTATGGTTTTGTGAAATTTCTCGGCCAGTTTTAAATATTTCTGAAAAAGGTTCGGTAATGAACTGGAAATTAAATTTCCAACACATAGATACCAAATATGTGGGGATTGCTTTTCTTTTAAATGTTTTTAATTTTTTTTGGAAAAATCATGATGGTTGGTATGAATTCTGATAAACCTTTTGTTTTTGTGAAAATGCTCGGGCAGTTTTAAATATTTTTGAAAAAGGTCTTCGGTAATTAATTGGAAATTATATTTTCAACAAGTAAATACCGAATATGTGGGGATTGCTTTTGTTTTAAACTTTTTTAATTTTTTTGGGAAAAATCATGATGGTTGGTATGGATTTTGACACACCTTATGTTTTTGTGAAATTCCACGGGCAGTTTTAAATATTCTTGAAAAAGGTCTTCGGTAATGAACTGGATATTAAATTTCCAACACTTAGATACCAAATATTTGGAGATTGCTTTTGTTCTCAACTTTTTTTATTTTTTTGGGAAAAATCATGATGGTGGGAATGAATTGTGACAAACCTTATGTTTTTGTGAAATTCCTCGGGCAGTTTTAAATATTTTTGAAAAAGGTCTTTGGTAATTAATTGGAAATTAAATTTCCAACAAGTAAATACCAAATATGTGGGGATTGCTTTTGTTGTAAATTTTTTTAATTTTTTTGGGAAAAATCATGATGGTTGGTATGGATTTTGACAAACATTATGTTTTTGTGAAATTTCTCGGCCAGTTTTAAATATTTCTGAAAAAGGTCTTCGGTAATGAACTGGAAATTAAATTTCCAACACATAGATACCAAATATGTGGGGATTGCTTTTCTTTTAAACGTTTTTAATTTTTTTTGGGAAAAATCATGATGGTTGATATTGATTTTGACAAACATTATGTTTTTGTGAAATTTCTCGGGCAGTTTTAAATATTCTTGAAAAAGTTCGTCGGTAATGAATTGGAAATTAAATTTCCAACAAGTAAATACCAAATATGTGGGGATTGCTTTTGTTATAAATTTTTTAATTTTTTTGGGAAAAATCATGATGGTTGGTATGGATTTTGACAAACATTATGTTTTTGTGAAATTTCTCGGCCAGTTTTAAATATTTCTGAAAAAGTTCTTCGGTAATGAATTGGAAATTAAATTTCCAACAAATCAGTACCAAATATGTGAGGATTGCTTTTGTTTTAAACCTTTTTTATTTTTTGGGAAAAATCATAATGGTTGGTATGAATTGTGACAAACCTTATGTTTTTGTGAAATTCCTCGGGCAGTTTTAAATATTCTTGAAAAAGGTCTTCGGTAATGAACTGAAAATTAAATTTCCAACACTTAGATACCAAATATGTGGGGATTGCTTTTGTTCTCAACTTTTTTAATTTTTTTGGGAAAAATCATGATGGTTGGTATGAATTGTGACAAACCTTATGTTTGTGTGAAATTTCTTGGGCAGTTTTAAATATTCTTCAAAAAATGTCTTCGGTAATGAATTGGAAATTAAATTTCCAACACGTAAATACCAAATATGTGGGGATTGCTTTTGTTATAAATTTTTTTAATTTTCTTGGGAAAAATCATGATGGTTGGTATGGATTTTGACAAACATTATGGTTTTGTGAAATTTCTCGGCCAGTTTTAAATATTTCTGAAAAAGGTCTTCGGTAATGAACTGGAAGTTAAATTTCCAACACATAGATACCAAATATGTGGGGATTGCTTTTCTTTTAAACGTTTTTAATTTTTTTTGGAAAAATCATGATGGTTGATATAAATTGTGACAAACCTTATGTTTTTGTGAAATTCCTCGGGCAGTTTTAAATATTTTTGAAAAAGGTCTTCGGTAATTAATTGGAAATTATATTTCCAACAAGTAAATACCGAATATGTGGGGATTGCTTTTGTTTTAAACTTTTTTAATTTTTTTGGGAAAAATCATGATGGTTGGTATGGATTTTGACAAACCTTATGTTTTTGTGAAATTCCTCGGGCAGTTTTAAATATTCTTGAAAAAGGTCTTCGATAATGAACTGGATATTAAATTTCCAACACTTAGATACCAAATATGTGGGGATTGCTTTTGTTCTCAACTTTTTTTATTTTTTTGGGAAAAATCATGATGGTTGGTATGAATTGTGACAAACCTTATGTTTGTGTGAAATTTCTCGGGCAGTTTTAAATATTTTTGAAAAAGGTCTTCGGTAATGAATTGGAAATTAAATTTCCAACAAGTAAATATCAAATATGTGGGGATTGCTTTTGTTATAAATTTTTCTAATTTTTTTGGGAAAATTCATGATGGATGGTATGGATTTTGACAAGCATTATGTTTTTGTGAAATTTCTCGGCCAGTTTTAAATATTTCTGAAAAAGGTCTTCGGTAATGAACTGGAAATTAAATTTCCAACACGTAGATACCAAATATGTGGGGATTGCTTTTCTTTTAAACGTTTTTAATTTTTGTGGGAAAAATCATGATGGTTGGTATGGATTTTGACAAACCTTATGTTTTTGTGAAATTTCTCGGGCAGTTTTAAATATTTTTGAAAAAGGTCTTCGGTAATGAACTGGAAATTAAATTTCCAACAAGTAAATATCAAATATGCGGGGATTGCTTTTGTTATAAATTTTTTTAATTTTTTTGGGAAAATTCATGATGGTTGGTATGGATTTTGACAAACATTATGTTTTTGTGAAATTTCTCGGGCAGTTTTAAATATTTTTGAAAAAGGTCTTCGGTAATGAACTGGAAATTAAATTTCCAACAAATCAATACCAAATATGTGGGGATTGATTTTGTTTTAAAGTTTTTTAATTTTTGTGGGAAATCATGATGGTTGGTATGAATTGTGACAAACCTTATGTTTTTGTGAAATTCCTTGGGCAGTTTTAAATATTTTTGAAAAAGGTCTTCGGTAATTAATTGGAAATTATATTTCCAACAAGTAAATACCAAATATGTGGGGATTGCTTTTGTTTTAAACTTTTTTAATTTTTTTGGGAAAAATCATGATGGTTGGTATGGATTTTGACAAACCTTATGTTTTGTGAAATTCCTCGGGCAGTTTTAAATATTCTTGAAAAAGGTCTTCGGTAATGACCTGGATATTAAATTTCCAACACTTAGATACCAAATATGTGAGGATTGCTTTTGTTCTCAACTTTTTTTATTTTTTTGGGAAAAATCATGATGGTTGGTATGAATTGTGACAAACCTTATGTTTGTGTGAAATTCCTCGGGCAGTCTTAAATATTCTTGAAAAAGGTCTTCGGTAATGAACTGGAAATTAAATTTCCAACAAATCAATACCAAATATGTGGGGATTGCTTTTGTTTTAAACTTTTTTAATTTTTTTGGGAAAAATCATGATGGTTGTTGTGGATTTTGACAAACCTTATGTTTCTCTGAAATTTCTCGGGCAGTTTTAAATATTTTTGAAAAAGGTCTTCGGTACTGAACTGGAAATTAAATTTCCAACAAATCAGTACCAAATATGTGGGGATTGATTTTGTTTTAAAGTTTTTTAATTTTTGTGGGAAATCATGATGGTTGGTATGAATTGTGACAAACCTTATGTTTTTGTGAAATTCCTTGGGCAGTTTTAAATATTTTTGAAAAAGGTCTTCGGTAATGAATTGGAAATTAAATTTCCAACAAGTAAATACCAAATATGTGGGGATTGCTTTTGTTTTAAACTTTTTTAATTTTTTTGGGAAAAATCATAATTTTGACAAACCTTATGTTTTTGTGAAATTTCTCGGGCAGTTTTAAATATTTTTGAAAAAGGTCTTCGGTAATGAACTGGAAATTAAATTTCCAACAAGTAAATATCAAATATGTGGGGATTGCTTTTGTTATAAATTTTTTTAATTTTTTTGGGAAAATTCATGATGGTTGGTATGGATTTTGACAAACATTATGTTTTTGTGAAATTTCTCGGGCAGTTTTAAATATTTTTGAAAAAGGTCTTCGGTAATGAACTGGAAATTAAATTTCCAACAAATCAATACCAAATATGTGGGGATTGATTTTGTTTTAAAGTTTTTTAATTTTTGTGGGAAATCATGATGGTTGGTATGAATTGTGACAAACCTTATGTTTTTGTGAAATTCCTTGGGCAGTTTTAAATATTTTTGAAAAAGGTCTTCGGTAATTAATTGGAAATTAAATTTCCAACAAGTAAATACCAAATATGTGGGGATTGCTTTTGTTTTAAACTTTTTTAATTTTTTTGGGAAAAATCATGATGGTTGGTATGGATTTTGACAAACCTTATGTTTTTGTGAAATTCCTCGGGCAGTTTTAAATATTCTTGAAAAAGGTCTTCGGTTGAACTGGATATTAAATTTCCAACACTTAGATACCAAATATGTGGGGATTGCTTTTGTTCTCAACTTTTTTTATTTTTTTGGGAAAATTCATGATGGTTGGTATGAATTGTGACAAACCTTATGTTTGTGTGAAATTCCTCGGGCAGTCTTAAATATTCTTGAAAAAGGTCTTCCGTAATGAACTGGAAATTAAATTTCCAACAAATCAATACCAAATATGTGGGGATTGCTTTTGTTTTAAACTTTTTTAATTTTTTTGGGAAAAATCATGATGGTTGTTGTGGATTTTGACAAACCTTATGTTTCTCTGAAATTTCTCGGGCAGTTTTAAATATTTTTGAAAAAGGTCTTCGGTACTGAACTGGAAATTAAATTTCCAACAAATCAGTACCAAATATGTGGGGATTGATTTTGTTTTAAAGTTTTTTAATTTTTGTGGGAAATCATGATGGTTGGTATGAATTGTGACAAACCTTATGTTTTTGTGAAATTCCTTGGGCAGTTTTAAATATTTTTGAAAAAGGTCTTCGGTAATGAATTGGAAATTAAATTTCCAACAAGTCAATACCAAATATGTGGGGATTGCTTTTGTTTTAAACTTTTTTAATTTTTTTGGGAAAAATCATGATGGTTGGTATGAATTGTGACAAACCTTATGTTTTTGTGAAATTCCTCGGGCAGTTTTAAATATTCTTGAAAAGGGTCTTCGGTAATGAACTGGATATTAAATTTCCAACACTTAGATACCAAATATGTGGGGATTGCTTTTGTTCTCAACGTTTTTAATTTTTTTGGGAAAAATCATGATGGTTGGTATGGATTTTGACAAACCTTATGTTTTTGTGAAATTCCTCGGGCAGTTTTAAATATTCTTGAAATAGGTCTTCGGTAATGAACTGGATATTAAATTTCCAACACTTAGATACCAAATATGTGGGGATTGCTTTTGTTCTCAACTTTTTTTATTTTTTTAGGAAAAATCATGATGGTTGTTGTGGATTGTGACAAACCTTATGTTTGTGTGAAATTCCTCGGGCAGTCTTAAATATTCTTGAAAAAGGTCTTCGGTAATGAACTGGAAATTAAATTTCCAACAAATCAATACCAAATATGTATTGCTTTTGTTTTAAACTTTTTTAATTTTTTTGGGAAAAATCATGATGGTTGGTATGGATTTTGACAAACATTATGTTTTTGTGAAATTTCTCGGCCAGTTTTAAATATTTCTGAAAAAGGTCTTCGGTAATGAACTGGAAATTAAATTTCCAACACACAGATACCAAATATGTGGGGATTGCTTTTCGTTTAAACGTTTTTAATTTTTTTTGGAAAAATCATGATGGTTGGTATAAATTGTGACAAACCTTATGTTTTTGTGAAATTCCTGGGGCGTTTTTACATATTTTTGAAAAAGGTCTTCGGTAATGAACTGAAAATTAAATTTCCAACACGTAGATACCAAATATGTCGGGATTGCTTTTGTTTTAAAGCATTTTATTTTTTTTGTGAAAAATCAAAATGGTTGGTATGAATTGTGACAAACCTTATGTTTCTCTGAAATTGCTCGGGCAGTTTTAAATATTTTTTAAAAAGGTCTTCGGTACTGAACTGGAAATTAAATTTCCAACAAATCAATACCAAATATGTGGGGATTGATTTTGTTTTAAAGTTTTTTAATTTTTGTGGGAAATCATGATGGTTGGTATGAATTGTGACAAACCTTATGTTTGTGTGAAATTCCTCGGGCAGTTTTAAATATTCTTGAAAAAGGTCTTCGGTAATGAATTGGAAATTAAATTTCCAACAAGTAAATACCAAATATGTGGGGATTGCTTTTGTTATAAATTTTTTTAATTTTTTTGGGAAAAATCATGATGGTTGGTATGGATTTTGACAAACATTATGTTTTTGTGAAATTTCTCGGCCAGTTTTAAATATTTCTGAAAAAGGTCTTCGGTAATGAACTGGAAATTAAATTTCCAACACATAGATACCAAATATGTGGGGATTGCTTTTCGTTTAAACGTTTTTAATTTTTTTTGGAAAAATTATGATGGTTGGTATAAATTGTGACAAACCTTATGTTTTTGTGAAATTCCTGGGGCGTTTTTACATATTTTTGAAAAAGGTCTTCGGTAATGAACTGAAAATTAAATTTCCAACACGTAGATACCAAATATGTCGGGATTGCTTTTGTTTTAAAGCATTTTAATTTTTTTGTGAAAAATCAAAATGGTTGGTATGAATTGTGAAAAACCTTATGTTCTTGTGAAATTCCTCGGGCAGTTTTAAATATTCTTGAAATAGATCTTCGGTAATGAATTGGAAATTAAATTTCCAACCAGTAAGTACCGAATATGTGGGGATTGCTTTTGTTTTAAACTTTTTTAATTTTTTTGGGAAAATTCATGATGGTTGGTATGGATTTTGACAAACCTTATTTTTCTGTGAAATTTCTCAGGCAGTTTTAAATATTTTTGAAAAAGGTCTTCGGTAATGAACTGAAAATTAAATTTCCAACAAGTAGATACCAAATATGTGGGGATTGCTTTTGTTATAAATTTTTTTAATTTTTTTGGGAAAAATCATGATGGTTGGTATGGATTTTGACAAACATTATGTTTTTGTGAAATTTCCTCGGGCAGTTTTAAATATTCTTGAAAAAGCTCTTCGGTAATTAATTGGAAATTAAATTTCCAACAAGTAAATACCAAATATACCAAATATTGCTTTTGTTCTAAATTTTTTTAATTTTTTTGGGAAAAATCATGATGGTTGGTATGGATTTTGACAAACCTTATGTTTTTGTGAAATTCCTCGGGCAGTTTTAAATATTCTTGAAAAAGGTCTTCGGTTGAACTGGATATTAAATTTCCAACACTTAGATACCAAATATGTGGGGACTGCTTTTGTTCTCAACTTTTTTTATTTTTTTGGGAAAAATCATGATGGTTGGTATGAATTGTGACAAACCTTATGTTTGTGTGAAATTCCTCGGGCAGTCTTAAATATTCTTGAAAAAGGTCTTCGGTAATGAACTGGAAATTAAATTTCCAACAAATCAATACCAAATATGTGGGGATTGCTTTTGTTTTAAACTTTTTTAATTTTTTTGGGAAAAATCATGATGGTTGTTGTAGATTTTGACAAACCTTATGTTCTCTGAAATTTCTCGGGCAGTTTTAAATATTTTTGAAAAAGGTCTTCGGTACTGAACTGGAAATTAAATTTCCAACAAATCAGTACCAAATATGTGGGGATTGATTTTGTTTTAAAGTTTTTTAATTTTTGTGGGAAATCATGATGGTTGGTATGAATTGTGACAAACCTTATGTTTTTGTGAAATTCCTTGGGCAGTTTTAAATATTTTTGAAAAAGGTCTTCGGTACTGAACTGGAAATTAAATTTCCAACAAATCAGTACCAAATATGTGGGGATTGATTTTGTTTTAAAGTTTTTTAATTTTTGTGGGAAATCATGATGGTTGGTATGAATTGTGACAAACCTTATGTTTTTGTGAAATTCCTCGGCAGTTTTAAATATTCTTGAAAAAGGTCTTCGGTAATGAACTGGATATTAAATTTCCAACACTTAGATACCAAATATGTGGGGATTGCTTTTGTTCTCAACGTTTTTAATTTTTTTGGGAAAAATCATGATGGTTGGTATGGATTTTGACAAACCTTATGTTTTTGTGAAATTCCTCGGGCAGTTTTAAATATTCTTGAAATAGGTCTTCGGTAATGAACTGGATATTAAATTTCCAACACTTAGATACCAAATATGTGGGGATTGCTTTTGTTCTCAACTTTTTTTATTTTTTTAGGAAAAATCATGATGGTTGTTGTGGATTGTGACAAACCTTATGTTTGTGTGAAATTCCTCGGGCAGTCTTAAATATTCTTGAAAAAGGTCTTCGGTAATGAACTGGAAATTAAATTTCCAACAAATCAATACCAAATATGTGGGGATTGCTTTTGTTTTAAACTTTTTTAATTTTTTTGGGAAAAATCATGATGGTTGGTGTGGATTTTGACAAACCTTATGTTTCTCTGAAATTTCTCGGGCAGTTTTAAATATTTTTGAAAAAGGTCTTCGGTACTGAACTGGAAATTAAATTTCCAACAAATCAATACCAAATATGTGGGCATTGATTTTGTTATAAATTTTTTTAATTTTTTTGGGAAAAATCATGATGGTTGGTATGGATTTTGACAAACATTATGTTTTTGTAAAATTTCTCGGCCAGTTGTTAATATTTCTGAAAAAGGTCTTCGGTAATGAACTGGAAATTAAATTTCCAACACATAGATACCAAATATGTGGGGATTGCTTTTCGTTTAAACGTTTTTAATTTTTTTTTGGAAAAATCATGATGGTTGGTATAAATTGTGACAAACCTTATGTTTTTGTGAAATTCCTGATACGTTTTTACATATTTTTGAAAAAGGTCTTCGGTAATGAACTGAAAATTAAATTTCCAACAAGTAGATACCAAATATGTGGAGATTGCTTTTGTTATAAATTTTTTTAATTTTTTTGGGAAAAATCATGATGGTTGGTATGGATTTTGACAAACATTATGTTTTTGTGAAATTTCTCGGGCAGTTTTAAATATTCTTGAAAAAGCTCTTCGGTAATTAATTGGAAATTAAATTTCCAACAAGTAAATACCAAATATACCAAATATTGCTTTTGTTCTAAATTTTTTAAATTTTTTTGGGAAAAATCATGATTGTTGGTATGGATTTTGCCAAACATTATGTTTTTGTGAAATTTATCGGGCAGTTTTAAATATTTCTGAAAAAGGTCTTCGGTAATGAACTGTAAATTAAATTTCCAACACGTAGATACCAAATATGTGGGGATTGCTTTTCTTTTAAACGTTTTTAATTTTTTTGGGAAAAATCATGATGGTTGGTATGAATTGTGACAAACCTTATGTTTTTGTGAAATTTCTCGGACAGTTTTAAATATTTTTGAAAAAGGTCTTCGGTAATGAACTGGAAATTAAATTTCTAACCAGTAGATACCAAATATGTGGGGATTGCTTTGATTTAAACTTTTTTCATTTTTTTGGGAAAAATCATGATGGTTGGTATGAATTGTGACAAACCTTATGTTTTTGTGAAATTTCTCGGGCAGTTTTAAATATTTTTGAAAAAGGTCTTCGGTAATGAACTGAAAATTTTAATTTCCAACACGTAGATACCAAACATGTGGAGATTGCTTTTGTTTTAAACTTTTTTAATTTTTTTGGGAAAAATCATGGTATGGATTTTGACAAACCTTATGTTTTTGTCAAACTTCTCGGTTACTTTTAAATATTTTTGAAAAAGGACTTCGGTAATGAACTTGGAATTAAATTTCCAACAAGTAGACACCA
Source organism: Empis livida (assembly GCA_963932195.1). Classification (NCBI taxonomy): domain Eukaryota; kingdom Metazoa; phylum Arthropoda; class Insecta; order Diptera; family Empididae; genus Empis; species Empis livida. The sequence goes on from CAWVQG010000034.1 coordinate 86,758, forward strand.
AATATGTGGGGATTGCTTTTGTTTTAAACTTTTTTAATTTTTTTGGGAAAAATCATGGTATGGATTTTGACAAACCTTATGTTTTTGTGAAATTTGTCGGGCAGTTTTAAATATTTTTGAAAAAGATCTTCGGTAATGACTTGGAAATTAAATTTCCAACTAGTAGATACCAAATATGTGGGGATTGCTTTTGTTTTAAACTTTTTTAATTTTTTTGGGAAAAATCATGATGGTTGGTATGAATTGTGACAAACCTTATGTTTTTGTGAAATTTCTCGGGCATTTTTAAATGTTTTTAAAAAAGGTCTTCGGTAATGAACTGGATATTAAATTTCCAACACTTAGATACCAAATATGTGGGGATTGCTTTTGTTTTCAACTTTTTTAATTTTATTGGGAAAAATCATGGTATGGATTTTGACAAACCTCACGTTTTTGTGAAATTCCTCGGGAAGTTTTTAATATTATTGAAAAAGGTGTTCGGTAATGCACTGGACATTAAATTTCCAACACGTAGATACCAAATATGTGGGTATTGCTTTTGTTTTAAACTTTTTTAATTTTTTTGGGAAAAATCATGATGGTTGGTATGAAATGTGACAAACCTTATGTTTTTGTGAAATTTCTCGGGCCGTTTTAAATATTTTTGAAAAAGATCTTCGGTAATGAACTGGAAATTAAATTTCAAACAAGAAGATACCAAATATGTGGGGATTGCTTTTATTTTAAACTTTTTTAATTTTTTTGGGAAAATAATGATGGTTGGTGTGGATTTTGACAAACCATATGTTTCTGTGAAATTTCTCGGGCAGTTTTAAATATTTTTGAAAAAGGTCTTCGGTAATGAACTGGATATTAAATTTCCAACACTTAGATACCAAATATGTGGGGATTGCTTTTGTTTTAAACTTTTTTAATTTTTTTGGGAAAAATCATGGTATGGATTTTGACAAACCTTATGTTTTTGTCAAACTTCTCGGTTACTTTTAAATATTTTTGAAAAAGGACTTCGGTAATGAACTTGGAATTAAATTTCCAACAAGTAGACACCAAATATGTGAGGATTGCTTTTGTTTTAAACTTTTTTAATTTTTTTGGGAAAATAATGATGGTTGGTGTGGATTTTGACAAACCATATGTTTCTGTGAAATTTCTCGGGCAGTTTTAAATATTTTTGAAAAAGGTCTTCGGTAATGACTTGGAAATTAAATTTCCAACTAGTCAATACCAAATATGTGGGGATTGCTTTTGTTTTAAACTTTTTTAATTTTTTTGGGAAAAATCATGATGGTTGGTATGAATTGTGACAAACCTTATGTTTTAGTGAAATTCCTCGGGCAGTTTTAAATATTTTGAAAAAGGTCTTCGGTAATGAATTGGAAATTAAATTTCCAACACGTAGATACCAAATATGTGGGGATTGCTTTTGTTTTAAACTTTTTTAATTTTTTGGGGGAAAATCATGATGGTTGGTATGGATTTTGACAAACCTTATGGTTTTGTGAAATTTCTCGGGCATTTTTAAATATATTTGAAAAAGGTCTTCGGTAATGAACTGGATATTAAATTTCCAACACTTAGATACCAAATATGTGGGGATTGCTTTTGTTTTCAACTTTTTTAAATTTTTTGGGAAAAATCATGATGGTATGAATTGTGACAAACCTTATGTTTTTGTGAAATTTCTCGGACAGTTTTAAATATTTTTGAAAAAGGTCTTCGGTAATGAACTGGAAATTAAATTTCTAACCAGTAGATACCAAATATGTGGGGATTGCTTTGATTTAAACTTTTTTAATTTTTTTGGGAAAAATCATGGTATGGATTTTGACAAACCTTATGTTTTTGTCAAACTTCTCGGTTACTTTTAAATATTTTTGAAAAAAGACTTCGGTAATGAACTTGGAATTAAATTTCCAACGAGTAGACACCTAATATGTGGGGATTGCTTTTGTTTTACACTTTTTTAAATTTTTTGGGAAAAATCATGATGGTTGGTATGGATTTTGACAAACCTTATGTTTTTGTGAAATTTGTCAGGCAGTTTTAAATATTTTTGAAAAAGATCTTCGGTAATGACTTGGAAATTAAATTTCCAACAAGTAGATACCAAATATGTGGGGATTGCTTTTGTTTTAAACTTTTTTAATTTTTTTGGGAAAAATCATGATGGTTGGTATGAATTGTGACAAACCTTATGTTTTTGTGAAATTCCTCGGGCAGTTTTAAATATTTTTGAAAAAGGTCTGCGGTAATGAACTGGAAATTTAATTTCCAACACGTAGATACCAAATATGTGGGGATTGCTTTTGTTTAAAACTTTTTTAATTTTTTGGGGGAAAATCATGATGGTTGGTATGGATTTTGACAAACCTTTTGTTTTTTGAAATTTCTCGGGCATTTTTAAATATATTTGAAAAAGGTCTTCGGTAATGAACTGGATATTAAATTTCCAACACTTAGATACCAAATATGTGGGGATTGCTTTTGTTTTCAACTTTTTTAATTTTATTGGGAAAAATCATGGTATGGATTTTGACAAACCTCACGTTTTTGTGAAATTCCTCGGGAAGTTTTTAATATTCTTGAAAAAGGTGTTCGGTAATGAACTGGACATTAAATTTCCAACACGTAGATACCAAATATGTGGGTATTGCTTTTGTTTTAAACTCTTTTAATTTTTTTGGGAAAAATCATGATGGTTGGTATGAAATGTGACAAACCTTATGTTTTTGTGAAATTTCTCGGGCCGTTTTAAATATTTTTGAAAAAGATCTTCGGTAATGAACTGGAAATTAAATTTCAAACAAGAAGATACCAAATATGTGGGGATAGCTTTTATTTTAAACTTTTTTAATTTTTTTGGGAAAATAATGATGGTTGGTGTGGATTTTGACAAACCATATGTTTCTGTGAAATTTCTCGGGCAGTTTTAAATATTTTTGAAAAAGGTCTTCGGTAATGAACTGGAAATTTTAATTTCCAACACGTAGATACCAAATATGTGGGGATTGCTTTTGTTTTAAAGTTTTTTAATTTTTTTGGGAAAAATCATGGTATGGATTTTGACAAACCTTATGTTTTTGTCAAACTTCTCGGTTACTTTTAAATATTTTTGAAAAAGGACTTCGGTAATGAACTTGGAATTAAATTTCCAACAAGTAGACACCAAATATGTGAGGATTGCTTTTGTTTTAAACTTTTTTAATTTTTTTGGGAAAATAATGATGGTTGGTGTGGATTTTGACAAACCATATGTTTCTGTGAAATTTCTCGGGCAGTTTTAAATATTTTTGAAAAAGGTCTTCGGTAATGACTTGGAAATTAAATTTCCAACTAGTATATACCAAATATGTGGGGATTGCTTTTGATTTAAACTTTTTTAATTTTTTTGGGAAAAATCATGATGGTTGGTATGAATTGTGACAAACCTTATGTTTTTGTGAAATTCCTCGGGCAGTTTTAAATATTCTTGAAAAAGGTCTGCGGTAATGAACTGAAAATTAAATTTCCAACACGTAGATACCAAATATGTGGGGATTGCTTTTGTTTTCAACTTTTTCAAATTTTTTGGGAAAAATCATGATGGTTGGTATGAATTGTGACAAACCTTATGTTTTTGTGAAATTGCTCGGGCAGTTTTAAATATTTTTGAAAAAGGTCTTCGGTAATGAATTGGAAATTAAATTTCCAACAAGTAGATACCAAATATGTGGAGATTGCTTTGATTTAAACTTTTTTCATTTTTTTGGGAAATCGTGATGGTTGGTATGAATTGGGACAAACCTTATGTTTTTGTGAAATTCCTCGGGCAGTTTTAAATATTTTTGAAAAAGGTCTTCGGTAATGAATTGGAAATTAAATTTCCAACAAATCAATGCCAAATATGTGGGGGATGCTTTTGTTTTAAACTTTTTTAATTTTTTTGGGAAAATTCATGATGGTTGGTATAGATTTTGACAAACCTTATTTTTCTGTGAAATTTCTCAGGCAGTTTTAAATATTTTTGAAAAAGGTCTTCGGTAATGAACTGAAATTAAATTTCCAACAAGTAGATACCAAATATGTGGGGATTGATTTTGTTATAAATTTTTTTAATTTTTTTGGGAAAAATCATGATGGTTGGTATGGATTTTGACAAACATTATGTTTTTGTGAAATTTCTCGGGCAGTTTTAAATATTCTTGAAAAAGCTCTTCGGTAATTAATTGGAAATTAAATTTGCAACAAGTAAATACCAAATATACCAAATATTGCTTTTGTTTTAAACTTTTTTAATTTTTTTGGGAAAATTCATGATGGTTGGTATGGATTTTGACAAACCTTATTTTTCTGTGAAATTTCTCAGGCAGTTTTAAATATTTTTGAAAAAGGTCTTCGGTAATGAACTGAAAATTAAATTTCCAACAAGTAGATACCAAATATGTGGGGATTGCTTTTATTAAAAATTTTTTTAATTTTTTTGGGAAAAATCATGATGGTTGGTATGGATTTTGACAAACATTATGTTTTTGTGAAATTTCTCGGGCAGTTTTAAATATTTCTGAAAAAGGTCTTCGGTAATGAACTGTAAATTAAATTTCCAACACGTAGATACCAAATATGTGGGGATTGCTTTTCTTTTAAACATTTTTAATTTTTTTGGGAAAAATCATGATGGTTGGTATGAATTGTGACAAACCTTATGTTTTTGTGAAATTCCTTGGGCAGTTTTAAATATTTTTGAAAAAGGTCTTCGGTAATGAATTGGAAATTAAATTTCCAACAAGTAAATACCAAATATGTGGGGATTGCTTTTGTTTTAAACTTTTTTAATTTTTTTGGGAAAAATCATGATAGTTGGTATGAATTGTGACAAACCTTATGTTTTTGTGAAATTCCTCGGGCAGTTTTAAATATTCTTGAAAAAGGTCTTCGGTAATGAATTGGAAATTAAATTTCCAACAAGTAAATACCAAATATGTGGGGATTGCTTTTGTTCTCAACGTTTTTAATTTTTTTGGGAAAAATCATGATGGTTGGTATGAATTGTGACAAACCTTATGTTTGTGTGAAATTCCTCGGGCAGTTTTAAATATTTTTGAAAAAGGTCTTCGGTAATGAATTGGAAATTAAATTTGCAACAAGTAAATACCAAATATGTGGGGATTGCTTTTGTTATAAATTTTTTTAATTTTTTTGGGAAAAATCATGATGGTTGGTATGGATTTTGACAATCATTATGTTTTTGTGAAATTTCTCGGCCAGTTTTAAATATTTCTGAAAAAGGTCTTCGGTAATGAACTGGAAATTAAATTTCCAACACATAGATACCAAATATGTGGGGATTGCTTTTCTTTTAAACGTTTTTAATTTTTTTTGGAAAAATCATGATGGTTGGTATAAATTGTGACAAACCTTATGTTTTTGTGAAATTCCTGGGGCGTTTTTAAATATTTTTGAAAAAGGTCTTCGGTAATGAACTGAAAATTAAATTTCCAACACGTAGATACCAAATATGTGGGGATTGCTTTTGTTTTAAAGCATTTTAATTTTTTTGTGAAAAATCAAAATGGTTGGTATGAATTGTGACAAACCTTATGTTCTTGTGAAATTCCTCGGGCAGTTTTAAATATTCTTGAAATAGATCTTCGGTAATGAATTGGAAATTAAATTTCCAACAAGTAAGTACCGAATATGTGGGGATTGCTTTTGTTTTAAACTTTTTTAATTTTTTTGGGAAAATTCATGATGGTTGGTATGGATTTTGACAAACCTTATTTTTCTGTGAAATTTCTCAGGCAGTTTTAAATATTTTTGAAAAAGGTCTTCGGTAATGAACTGAAAATTAAATTTCCAACAAGTAGATACCAAATATGAGGAGATTGCTTTTGTTATAAATTTTTTTAATTTTTTTGGGAAAAATCATGATGGTTGGTATGGATTTTGACAAACATTATGTTTTTGTGAAATTTCTCGGGCAGTTTTAAATATTCTTGGAAAAGCTCTTCGGTAATTAATTGGAAATTAAATTTCCAACAAGTAAATACCAAATATACCAAATATTGCTTTTGTTCTAAATTTTTTAAATTTTTTTGGGAAAAATCATGATTGTTGGTATGGATTTTGCCAAACATTATGTTTTTGTGAAATTTATCGGGCAGTTTTAAATATTTCTAAAAAAGGTCTTCGGTAATGAACTGTATATTAAATTTCCAACACGTAGATACTAAATATGTGGGGATTGCTTTTCTTTTATACGTTTTTAATTTTTTTGGGAAAAATCATGATGGTTGGTATGAATTGTGACAAACCTTATGTTTTTGTGAAATTTCTCGGACAGTTTTAAATATTTTTGAAAAAGGTCTTTGGTAATGAACTGGAAATTAAATTTCTAACCAGTAGATACCAAATATGTGGGGATTGCTTTTGTTTTAAACTTTTTTAATTTTTTTGGGAAAAATCATGGTATGGATTTTGACAAACCTTATGTTTTTGTCAAACTTCTCGGTTACTTTTAAATATTTTTGAAAAAGGACTTCGGTAATGAACTTGGAATTAAATTTCCAACAAGTAGACACCTAATATGTGGGGATTGCTTTTGTTTTACACTTTTTTAAATTTTTTGGGAAAAATCATGATGGTTGGTATGGATTTTGACAAACCTTATGTTTTTGTGAAATTTGTCGGGCAGTTTTAAATATTTTTGAAAAAGGTCTTCGGTAATGACTTGGAAATTAAATTTCCGACTAGTAGATACCAAATATGTGGGTATTGCTTTTGTTTTAAACTTTTTTAATTTTTTTGGAAAAATCATGATGGTTGGTATGAATTGTGACAAACCTTATGTTTTTGTGAAATTCCTCGGGCAGTTTGAAATATTCTTGAAAAAGGTCTGCGGTAATGAACTGGAAATTTAATTTCCAACACGTAGATACCAAATATGTGGGGATTGCTTTTGTTTAAAACTTTTTTAATTTTTTTGGGAAAATAATGATGGTTGGTGTGGATTTTGACAAACCTTTTGTTTTTGTGAAATTTCTCGGGCAGTTTTATATATTTTTGAAAAAGGTCTTCGGTAATGAACTGGAAATTTTAATTTCCAACACGTAGATACCAAATGTGTGGGGATTGCTTTTGTTTTAAACTTTTTTAATTTTTTTGGGAAAAATCATGGTATGGATTTTGACAAACCTTATGTTTTTGTCAAACTTCTCGGTTACTTTTAAATATTTTTGAAAAAGGACTTCGGTAATGAACTTGGAATTAAATTTCCAACAAGTAGACACCAAATATGTGGGGATTGCTTTTGTTTTAAACTTTTTTAATTTTTTTGGGAAAATAATGATGGTTGGTGTGGATTTTGACAAACCATATGTTTCTGTGAAATTTCTCGGGCAGTTTTAAATATTTTTGAAAAAGGTCTTCGGTAATGACTTGGAAATTAAATTTCCAACTAGTATATACCAAATATGTGGGGATTGCTTTTGTTTTAAACTTTTTTAATTTTTTTGGTAAATATCATGATGGTTGGTATGAATTGTGACAAACCTTATGTTTTTATAAAATTCCTCGGGCAGTTTTAAATATTCTTGAAAAAGGTCTGCGGTAATGAACTGAAAATTAAATTTCCAACACGTAGATACCAAATATGTGGGGATTGCTTTTGTTTTAAACTTTTTTAATTTTTTGGGCGAAAATCATGATGGTTGGTATGGATTTTGACAAACCTTATGGTTTTGTGAAATTTCTCGGGCATTTTTAAATATATTTGAAAAAGGTCTTCGGTAATGAACTGGATATTAAATTTCCAACAAGTAAATACCAAATATGTGGGGATTGCTTTTGTTTTAAACTTTTTTAAATTTTTTGGGAAAAATCATGATGGTATGAATTGTGACAAACCTTATGTTTTTGTGAAATTGCTCGGGCAGTTTTAAATATTTTTGAAAAAGGTCTTCGGTAATGAATTGGAAATTAAATTTCCAACAAGTAGATACCAAATATGTGGGGATTGCTTTGATTTAAACTTTTTTCATTTTTTTGGGAAATCGTGATGGTTGGTATGAATTAAATATGAATTAAATAGTTTTAAATATTTTTGAAAAAGGTCTTCGGTAATGAATTGGAAATTAAATTTCCAACAAATCAATGCCAAATATGTGGGGGATGCTTTTGTTTTAAACTTTTTTAATTTTTTTGGGAAAATTCATGATGGTTGGTATGGATTTTGACAAACCTTATTTTTCTGTCAAATTTCTCAGGCAGTTTTAAATATTTTTGAAAAAGGTCTTCGGTAATGAACTGAAAATTAAATTTCCAACAACTAGATACCAAATATGTGGGGATTGCTTTTGTTATAAATTTTTTTAATTTTTTTGGGAAAAATCATGATGGTTGGTATGGATTTTGACAAACATTATGTTTTTGTGAAATTTCTCGGGCAGTTTTAAATATTCTTGAAAAAGCTCTTCGGTAATTAATTGGAAATAAAATTTGCAACAAGTAAATACCAAATATACCAAATATTGCTTTTGTTTCAAACTTTTTTAATTTTTTTGCGAAAATTCATGATGGTTGGTATGGATTTTGACAAACCTTATTTTTCTGTGAAATTTCTCAGGCAGTTTTAAATATTTTTGAAAAAGGTCTTCGGTAATGAACTGAAAATTAAATTTCCAACAAGTAGATACCAAATATGTGGGGATTGCTTTTGTTATAAATTTTTTTAATTTTTTTGGGAAAAGTCATGATGGTTGGTATGGATTTTGACAAACATTATGTTTTTGTGAAATTTCTCGGGCAGTTTTAAATATTCTTGAAAAAGCTCTTCGGTAATTAATTGGAAATTAAATTTCCAACAAGTAAATACCAAATATACCAAATATTGCTTTTGTTCAAAATTTTTTTAATTTTTTTGGGAAAAATCATGATGGTTGGTATGGATTTTGACAAACATTATGTTTTTGTGAAATTTCTCGGGCAGTTTTAAATATTTCTGAAAAAGGTCTTCGGTAATGAACTGTAAATTAAATTTCCAACACGTAGATACCAAATATGTGGGGATTGCTTTTCTTTTAAACGTTTTTAATTTTTTTGGGAAAAATCATGATGGTTGGTATGAATTGTGACAAACCTTATGTTTTTGTGAAATTCCTTGGGCAGTTTTAAATATTCTTGAAAAAGGTCTTCGGTAATGAACTGGATATTAAATTTCCAACACTTAGATACCAAATATGTGGGGATTGCTTTTGTTCTCAACGTTTTTAATTTTTTTGGGAAAAATCATGATGGTTGGTATGAATTGTGACAAACCTTATGTTTGTGTGAAATTCCTCGGGCAGTTTTAAATATTCTTGAAAAAGGTCTTCGGTAATGAACTGGATATTAAATTTCCAACACTTAGATACCAAATATGTGGGGATTGCTTTTGTTCTCAACGTTTTTAATTTTTTTGGGAAAAATCATGATGGTTGGTATGAATTGTGACAAACCTTATGTTTGTGCGAAATTCCTCGGGCAGTTTTAAATATTCTTGAAAAAGGTCTTCGGTAATGAATTGGAAATTAAATTTCCAACAAGTAAATACCAAATATGTGGGGATTGCTTTTGTTTTAATTTTTTTTAATTTTTTTTGGGAAAAATCATGATGGTTGGTATGGATTTTGACAAACATTATGTTTTTGTGAAATTTCTCGGCCAGTTTTAAATATTTCTGAAAAAGGTCTTCGGTAATGAACTGGAAATTAAATTTCCAACACATAGATACCAAATATGTGGGGATTGCTGTTCTTTTAAACGTTTTTAATTTTTTTTGGAAAAATCATGATGGTTGGTATAAATTGTGACAAACCTTATGTTTTTGTGAAATTCCTGGGGCGTTTTTAAATATTTTTGAAAAAGGTCTTCGGTAATGAACTGAAAATTAAATTTCCAACACGTAGATACCAAATATGTGGGGATTGCTTTTGTTTTAAAGCATTTTAATTTTTTTGTGAAAAATCAAAATGGTTGGTATGAATTGTGACAAACCTTATGTTCTTGTGAAATTCCTCGGGCAGTTTTAAATATTCTTGAAATAGATCTTCGGTAATGAATTGGAAATTAAATTTCCAACAAGTAAGTACCGAATATGTGGGGGATGCTTTTGTTTTAAATTTTTTTAATTTTTTTGGCAAAATTCATGATGGTTGGTATGGATTTTGACAAACCTTATTTTTCTGTGAAATTTCTCAGGCAGTTTTAAATATTTTTGAAAAAGGTCTTCGGTAATGAACTGAAAATTAAATTTCCAACAAGTAGATACCAAATATGTGGAGATTGCTTTTGTTATAAATTTTTTTAATTTTTTTGGGAAAAATCATGATGGTTGGTATGGATTTTGACAAACCTTATTTTTCTGTGAAATTTCTCAGGCAGTTTTAAATATTTTTGAAAAAGGTCTTCGGTAATGAACTGAAAATTAAATTTCCAACAAGTAGATACCAAATATGTGGGGATTGCTTTTGTTATAAATTTGTTTAATTTTTTTGGGAAAAATCATGATGGTTGGTATGGATTTTGACAAACATTATGTTTTTGTGAAATTTCTCGGGCAGTTTTAAATATTCTTGAAAAAGCTCTTCGGTAATTAATTGGAAATTAAATTTCCAACAAGTAAATACCAGATATACCAAATATTGCTTTTGTTTTAAACTTTTTTAATTTTTTTGGGAAAATTCATGATGGTTTGTATGGATTTTGACAAACCTTATTTTTCTGTGAAATTTCTCAGGCAGTTTTAAATATTTTTGAAAAAGGTCTTCGGTAATGAACTGAAAATTAAATTTCCAACAAGTAGATACCATATATGTGGGGATTGCTTATGTTTTAATTTTTTTTAAATTTGTTGGGAAAAATAATGATGGTTGTTATGGATTTTGACAAACATTATGTTTTTGTGAAATTTCTCGGGCAGTTTTAGATATTTCTGAAAAATATCTTCGGTAATGAACTGTAAATTAAATTTCCAACACGTAGATACCAAATATGTGGGGATTGCTTTTCTTTTAAACGTTTTTAATTTTTTTGGGAAAAATCATGATGGTTGGTATGAATTGTGACAAACCTTATGTTTTTGTGAAATTCCTCGGGCAGTTTTAAATATTTTTGAAAAAGGTCTTCGGTAATGAATTGGAAATTAAATTTCCAACAAGTCAATACCAAATATGTGGGGATTGCTTTTGTTTTAAACTTTTTTAATTTTTTTGGGAAAAATCATAATGGTTGGTATGAATTGTGACAAACCTTATGTCTTTGTGAAATTCCTCGGGCAGTTTTAAATATTCTTGAAAAAGGTCTTCGGTAATGAACTGGATATTAAATTTCCAACACTTAGATACCAAATATGTGGGGATTGCTTTTGTTCTCAACGTTTTTAATTTTTTTGGGAAAATTCATGATGGTTTGTATGGATTTTGACAAACCTTATTTTTCTGTGAAATTTCTCAGGCAGTTTTAAATATTTTTGAAAAAGGTCTTCGGTAATGAACTGAAAATTAAATTTCCAACAAGTAGATACCAAATATGTGGGGATTGCTTTTGTTATAAATTTTTTTAATTTTTTTGGGAAAAATCATGATGGTTGGTATGGATTTTGACAAACATTATGTTTTTGTGAAATTTCTCGGGCAGTTTTAAATATTCTTGAAAAAGCTCTTCGGTAATTAATTGGAAATTAAATTTCCAACAAGTAAATACCAAATATACCAAATATTGCTTTTGTTTTAAACTTTTTTAATTTTTTTGGGAAAATTCATGATGGTTTGTATGGATTTTGACAAACCTTATTTTTCTGTGAAATTTCTCAGGCAGTTTTACATATTTTTGAAAAAGGTCTTCGGTAATGAACTGAAAATTAAATTTGCAACAAGTAGATACCAAATATGTGGGGATTGCTTTTGTTATAAATTTTTTAATTTTTTTGGGAAAAATCATGATGGTTGGTATGGATTTTGACAAACATTATGTTTTTGTGAAATTTCTCGGGCAGTTTTAAATATTTCTGAAAAAGGTCTTCGGTAATGAACTGTAAATTAAATTTCCAACACGTAGATACCAAATATGTGGGGATTGCTTTTCTTTTAAACGTTTTTAATTTTTTTGGGAAAAATCATGATGGTTGGTATGAATTGTGACAAACCTTATGTTTTTGTGAAATTCCTCGGGCAGTTTTAAATATTTTTGAAAAAGGTCTTCGGTAATGAATTGGAAATTAAATTTCCAACAAATCAATACCAAATATGTGGGGATTGCTTTTGTTTTAAACTTTTTTAATTTTTTTGGGAAAAATCATAATGGTTGGTATGAATTGTGACAAACCTTAAGTTTTTGTGAAATTCCTCGGGCAGTTTTAAATATTCTTGAAAAAGGTCTTCGGTAATGAACTGGATATTAAATTTCCAACACTTAGATACCAAATATGTGGGGATTGCTTTTGTTCTCAACGTTTTTAATTTTTTTGGGAAAAATCATGATGGTTGGTATGAATTGTGACAAACCTTATGTTTTTGTGAAATTGCTCGGGCAGTTTTAAATATTTCTGAAAAAGGTCTTCGGTAATGAATTGGAAATTAAATTTCCAACAAGTCGATACCAAATATGTGGGGATTGCTTTTGTTTTAATTTTTTTAAATTTTTTTGGGAAAAATCATAATGGTTGGTATGAGTTGTGACAAACCTTAAGTTTTTGTGAAATTCCTCGGGCAGTTTTAAATATTTTTGAAAAAGGTCTTCGGTAATGAACTGAAAATTAAATTTCCAACACGTAGATACCAAATATGTGGGGATTGCTTTTGTTTTAAAGCATTTTAATTTTTTTGTGAAAAATCAAAATGGTTGGTATGAATTGTGACAAACCTTATGTTCTTGTGAAATTCCTCGGGCAGTTTTAAATATTCTTGAAATAGATCTTCGGTAATGAATTGGAAATTAAATTTCCAACAAGTAAGTACCGAATATGTGGGGATTGCTTTTGTTTTAAACTTTTTTAATTTTTTTGGGAAAATTCATGATGGTTGGTATGGATTTTGACAAACCTTATTTTTCTGTGAAATTTCTCATGCAGTTTTAAATATTTTTGAAAAAGGTCTTCGGTAATGAATTGGAAATTAAATTTCCAACAAGTCAATACCAAATATGTGGGGATTGCTTTTGTTTTAAACTTTTTTAATTTTTTTGAGAAAAATCATAATGGTTGGTATGAATTGTGACAAACCTTAAGTTTTTGTGAAATTCCTCGGGCAGTTTTAAATATTCTTGAAAAAGGTCTTCGGTAATGAACTGTAAATTAAATTTCCAACACGTAGATACCAAATACATAGGGATTCCTTTTGTTTTAAACTTTTATAATATTTTTGGGAAAAATCATGATGGTTGGTATGAATTGTGACAAACCTTATGTTTTTGTGAAATTCCTTGGGCAGTTTTAAATATTTTTGAAAAAGGTCTTCGGTAATGAATTGGAAATTAAATTTCCAACAAGTCAATACCAAATATGTGGGGATTGCTTTTGTTTTAAACTTTTTTAATTTTTTTGGGAAAAATCATAATGGTTGGTATGAATTGTGACAAACCTTAAGTTTTTGTGAAATTCCTCGGGCAGTTTTACATGTTTTTGAAAAAGGTCTTCGGTAATGAATTGGAAATTAAATTTCCAACAAGTAAATACCAAATATGTGGGGATTGCTTTTGTTTTTAATTTTTTTAATTTTTTTGGGAAAAATCATGATGGTTGGTATGGATTTTGACAATTCTTAGGTTTTTGTGAAATTTCTCGGCCAGTTTTAAATATTTCTGAAAAAGGTCTTCGGTAATGAACTGGAAATTAAATTTCCAACACATAGATACCAAATATGTGGGGATTGCTTTTCTTTTAAACGTTTTTAATTTTTTTTGGAAAAATCATGATGGTTGGTATAAATTGCGACAAACCTTATGTTTTTGTGAAATTCCTGGGGCGTTTTTAAATATTTTTGAAAAAGGTCTTCGGTAATGAACTGAAAATTAAATTTCCAACACGTAGATACCAAATATGTGGGGATTGCTTTTGTTTTAAAGCATTTTAATTTTTTTGTGAAAAATCAAAATGGTTGGTATGAATTGTGACAAACCTTATGTTCTTGTGAAATTCCTCGGGCAGTTTTAAATATTCTTGAAATAGATCTTCGGTAATGAATTGGAAATTAAATTTCCAACAAGTAAGTACCGAATATGTGGGGATTGCTTTTGTTTTAAACTTTTTTAATTTTTTTGGGAAAATTCATGATGGTTGGTATGGATTTTGACAAACCTTATTTTTCTGTGAAATTTCTCATGCAGTTTTAAATATTTTTGAAAAAGGTCTTCGGTAATGAACTGAAAATTAAATTTCCAACAAGTAGATACCAAATATGTGGAGATTGCTTTTGTTATAAATTTTTTTAATTTTTTTGGGAAAAATCATGATGGTTGGTATGGATTTTGACAAACATTATGTTTTTGTGAAATTTCTCGGGCAGTTTTAAATATTCTTGAAAAAGCTCTTCGGTAATTAATTGGAAATTAAATTTCCAACAAGTAAATACCAAATATACCAAATATTGCTTTTGTTCTAAATTTTTTTAATTTTTTTGGGAAAAATCATGATTGTTGGTATGGATTTTGCCAAACATTATGTTTTTGTGAAATTTATCGGGCAGTTTTAAATATTTCTGAAAAAGGTCTTCGGTAATGAACTGTAAATTAAATTTCCAACACGTAGATACCAAATATGTGGGGATTGCTTTTCTTTTAAACGTTTTTAATTTTTTTGGGAAAAATCATGATGGTTGGTATGAATTGTGACAAACCTTATGTTTTTGTGAAATTTCTCGGACAGTTTTAAATATTTTTGAAAAAGGTCTTCGGTAATGAACTGGAAATTAAATTTCTAACCAGTAGATACCAAATATGTGGGGATTGCTTTGATTTAAACTTTTTTCATTTTTTTTGGGAAAAATCATGATGGTTGGTATGAATTGTGACAAACCTTATGTTTTTGTGAAATTTCTCGGGCAGTTTTAAATATTTTTGAAAAAGGTCTTCGGTAATGAACTGAAAATTTTAATTTCCAACACGTAGATACCAAACATGTGGAGATTGCTTTTGTTTTAAACTTTTTTAATTTTTTTTGGGAAAAATCATGGTATGGATTTTGACAAACCTTATGTTTTTTTGAAAAAGGACTTCGGTAATGAACTTGGAATTAAATTTCCAACAAGTAGACACCTAATATGTGGGGATTGCTTTTGTTTTACACTTTTTTAAATTTTTTGGGAAAAATCATGATGGTTGGTATGGATTTTCACAAACCTTATGTTTTTGTGAAATTTGTCGGGCAGTTTTAAATATTTTTGAAAAAGGTCTTCGGTAATGACTTGGAAATTAAATTTCCAACTAGTAGATACCAAATATGTGGGGATTGCTTTTGTTTTAAACTTTTTTAATTTTTTTGGGAAAAATCATGATGGTTGTTGGTATGAATTGTGACAAACCTTATGTTTTTGTGAAATTCCTCGGGCAGTTTTAAATATTCTTGAAAAAGGTCTGCGGTAATGAACTGTAAATTTAATTTCCAACACGTAGATACCAAATATGTGGGGATTGCTTTTGTTTAAAACTTTTTTAATTTTTTGGGGGAAAATCATGATGGTTGGTATGGATTTTGACAAACCTTTTGTTTTTGTGAAATTTCTCGGGCATTTTTAAATATATTTGAAAAAGGTCTTCGGTAATGAACTGGATATTAAATTTCCAACACTTAGATACCAAATATGTGGGGATTGCTTTTGTTTTCAACTTTTTTAATTTTATTGGGAAAAATCATGGTATGGATTTTGACAAACCTCACGTTTTTGTGAAATTCCTCGGGAAGTTTTTAATATTCTTGAAAAAGGTGTTCGGTAATTAACTGGACATTAAATTTCCAACACGTAGATACCAAATATGTGGGTATTGCTTTTGTTTTAAACTTTTTTAATTTTTTTGGGAAAAATCATGATGGTTGGTATGAAACGTGACAAACCTTATGTTTTTGTGAAATTTCTCGGTCCGTTTTAAATATTTTTGAAAAAGATCTTCGGTAATGAACTGGAAATTAAATTTCAAACAAGAAGATACCAAATATGTGGGGATTGCTTTTGTTTAAAACTTTTTTAATTTTTTGGGGGAAAATCATGATGGTTGGTATGGATTTTGACAAACCTTTTGTTTTTGTGAAATTTCTCGGGCATTTTTAAATATATTTGAAAAAGGTCTTCGGTAATGAACTGGATATTAAATTTCCAACACTTAGATACCAAATATGTGGGGATTGCTTTTGTTTTCAACTTTTTTAATTTTATTGGGAAAAATCATGGTATGGATTTTGACAAACCTCACGTTTTTGTGAAATTCCTCGGGAAGTTTTTAATATTCTTGAAAAAGGTGTTCGGTAATTAACTGGACATTAAATTTCCAACACGTAGATACCAAATATGTGGGTATTGCTTTTGTTTTAAACTTTTTTAATTTTTTTGGGAAAAATCATAATGGTTGGTATGAAATGTGACAAACCTTATGTTTTTGTGAAATTTCTCGGTCCGTTTTAAATATTTTTGAAAAAGATCTTCGGTAATGAACTGGAAATTAAATTTCAAACAAGAAGATACCAAATATGTGGGGATTGCTTTTGTTTTAAACTTTTTTAATTTTTTTGGGAAAAATCATGGTATGGATTTTGACAAACCTTATGTTTTTGTCAAACTTCTCGGTTACTTTTAAATATTTTTGAAAAAGGACTTCGGTAATGAACTTGGAATTAAATTTCCAACAAGTAGACACCAAATATGTGGGGATTGCTTTTGTTTTAAACTTTTTTAATTTTTTTGGGAAAATAATGATGGTTGGTGTGGATTTTGACAAACCATATGTTTCTGTGAAATTTCTCGGGCAGTTTTAAATATTTTTGAAAAAGGTATTAGGTAATGACTTGGAAATTAAATTTCCAACTAGTATATACCAAATATGTGGGGATTGCTTTTGTTTTAAACTTTTTTAATTTTTTTGGGAAAAATCATGATGGTTGGTATGAATTGTGACAAACCTTATGTTTTTGTGAAATTCCTCGGGCAGTTTTAAATATTTTTGAAAAAGGTCTGCGGTAATGAACTGTAAATTAAATTTCCAACACGTAGATACCAAATATGTGGGGATTGCTTTTGTTTTAAACTTTTTTAATTTTTTGGGGGAAAATCATGATGGTGTTTATGGATTTTGACAAACCTTATGGTTTTGTGAAATTTCTCGGGCATTTTTAAATATATTTCTAAAAGGTCTTCGGTAATGAACTGGATATTAAATTTCCAACACTTAGATACCAAATATGTGGGGATTGCTTTTGTTTTCAACTTTTTTAAATTTTTTTTGAAAAGTCTTGATGGTATGAATTGTGACAAACCTTATGTTTTTGTGAAATTCCTCGGGCAGTTTTAAATATTTTTGAAAAAGGTCTTCGGTAATGAATTGGAAATTAAATTTCCAACAAATCAATGCCAAATATGTGGGGGATGCTTTTGTTATCAACTTTTTTAATTTTTTTGGGAAAAATCATAATGGTTGGTATGAATTGTGACAAACCTTATGTTTTTGTGAAATTCCTCGGGCAGTTTTAAATATTCTTGAAAAAGGTCTGCGGTAATGAACTGAAAATTAAATTTCCAACACGTAGATACCAAATATGTGGGGATTGCTTTTGTTTTAAACTTTTTTAATTTTTTGGGGGAAAATCATGATGGTTGGTATGGATTTTGACAAACCTTATGGTTTTGTGAAATTTCTCGGGCATTTTTAAATATATTTGAAAAAGGTCTTCGGTAATGAACTGGATATTAAATTTCCAACACTTAGATACCAAATATGTGGGGATTGCTTTTGTTTTCAACTTTTTTAAATTTTTTGGGAAAAATCATGATGGTATGAATTGTGACAAACCTTATGTTTTTGTGAAATTTCTCGGGCATTTTTAAATATATTTGAAAAGGGTCTTCGGTAATGAACTGGATATTAAATTTCCAACACTTAGATACCAATTATGTGGGGATTGCTTTTGTTTTCAACTTTTTTAATTTTTTTGGGAAAAATCATGATGGTATGAATTGTGACAAACCTTATGTTTTTGTGAAATTTCTCGGGCATTTTTAAATATATTTGAAAAAGGTCTTCGGTAATGAACTGGATATTAAATTTCCAACACTTAGATACCAATTATGTGGGGATTGCTTTTGTTTTCAACTTTTTTAATTTTTTTGGGAAAAATCATGATGGTTGGTATGAATTTTGACAAACCTTATGTTTGTGTGAAATTTCTCGGGCAGTTTAAAATATTTTTGAAAAAGGTCTTCGGTAATGAATTGGAAATTAAATTTCCAACAAATCAATACCAAATATGTGGGGATTGCTTTTGTTTTAAACTTTTTTAACTTTTTTGGGAAAAATCATGATGGTTGGTATGAATTGTGACAAACCTTAAGTTTTTGTGAAATTTCTCGGGCAGTTTTAGATATTTTTGAAAAAGGTCTTCGGTAATGAACTGAAAATTAAATTTCCAACAAGTAGATACCAAATATGTGGGGATTGCTTTTGTTTTAAACATTTTTTATTTTTTTGGGAAAAATCATGATGGTTGGTATGAATTGTAACAAACTTGATGTTTTTGTGAAATTCCTCGGGCAGTTTTAAATATTTTGAAAAAGGTCTTCGGTAATGAATTGGTAATTAAATTTCCAACAAGTAAATACCAAATATGTGGGGATTGGTTTTGTTATAAATTTTTTTAATTTTTTTGGGAAAAATCATGATGGTTGGTAAGGATTTTGACAAACATTATGTTTTTGTGAAATTTCTCGGGCAGTTTTAAATATTTCTGAAAAAGGTCTTCGGTAATGAACTGGAAATTAAATTTCCAACACGTAGATACCAAATATGTGGGGATTGCTTTGATTTAAACTTTTTTCATTTTTTTGGGAAAAATCATGATGGTTGGTATGGATTGTGACAAACCTTATGTTTTTGTGAAATTCCTCGGGCAATTTTAAATATTTTTGAAAAAGGTCTTCGGTAATGAATTGGAAATTAAATTTCCAACAAGTAAATACCAAATATGTGGGGATTGCTTTTGTTTTAAACTTTTTTAATTTTTTTTTGGAAAAATCATGATGGTTGGTATGAATTGTGACAAACCTTATGTTTTTGTGAAATTCCTCGGGCAGTTTTAAATATTTTTGAAAAAGGTCTTCGGTAATGAATTGGAAATTATATTTCCAACAAGTCAATACCAAATATGTGGGGATTGCTTTTGTTTTAAACTTTTTTAATTTTTTTGGGAAAAATCATGATAATTGGTATGAATTGTGACAAATCTTATGTTTTGTGAAATTCCTCGGGCAGTTTTTAATATTTGTGACAAAGGTCTTCGGTAATGAACTGAAAATTAAATTTCCAACAAGTAGCTACCAAATATGTGGGGATTGCTTTTGTTTTAAACATTTTTATTTTTTTTGGGATAAATCATGATGGTTGGTATGAATTGTCACAAACCTTATGTTTTTGTGAAATTCCTCGGGCAGTTTTAAATATTCTTGAAAAAGGTCTTCGGTAATGAATTGGAAATTAAATTTCCAACAAGTAAATACCAAATATGTAGGAATTGCTTTTGTTTTAAACTTTTTTAATTTTTTTGGGAAAAATCATGATGGTTGTTATGGATTTTGACAAACCTTATGTTTTTGTGAAATTTCTCGGGCAATTTTAAATATTTTTAAAAAAGGTCTTCGGTAATGAACTGAAAATTAAATTTCCAACAAGTAAATACCAAATATGTGGGGATTGCTTTTGTTTTAAACATTTTTATTTTTTTTGGGAAAAATCATGATGGTTGGTATGAATCAGCGATGCCCAAACTACGGCCCGCGGGCCAAGTCTGGCCCGCCAGCTTCAATTTTTTGGCCCTCGAAGGGTCAAAAAAAT
Source organism: Empis livida (assembly GCA_963932195.1). NCBI lineage: Eukaryota > Metazoa > Arthropoda > Insecta > Diptera > Empididae > Empis > Empis livida. The sequence goes on from CAWVQG010000034.1 coordinate 106,798, forward strand.
CATGTAATATTTTTACCAAACTGGCTAACTGAGTCACAGCAAAAAACATATTTATATCAGTTTTTTTTCCAATATCAAAATAGAATTAAAAAAAAAATATGTTGCGTTATTTATTTTGAAAACTTGTAGCATGCTATGGAAAAATTCGAAATTTGTCCATTTGTTTATATTTATTCTGCGTCGTAGCCTAGTTAGAAGGAAATCACAAAAAGTGAAACTTATGTGGTAAAATTGTTTAAATAATCAGTCGGAAAATTATATACATATTTAAAAAGGCCGCAGTACTAAAATAACTTTCTTGTAAAATTTCAAAAAAGTGAAAAAATCGTGTCAGTTTTTAAATCCATTCTGAGGTACATTATTAATTATTTTTATTTTCTAATTACTGATAAAAAATTTATCCTTTAATAATAGTAAAATAGAAACACATATTTCCTAATGGCATTTAATAAAAAAAGAAAAATTGATGATGAAATCAGACATTTTCAAGAAATATGGAAAACAAAATACTTTTGTATTCCAGCAGCAAAACAGAAAAATGCCATTACTTGTTTGGTATGCCAAACTACAATTTCAGTTGTAAAAGAATATAATATTCGGCGACATTATGAAACCAATCATAAAAGCCTTTATATAGTTACTGAAGATGAGCGTATTGACAAACTGAATAAGTTAACAAATACATTATCGTTGCAACAAAAATTATTCATAAGCAAAAATGATGAGAATTTAGCTTGTGTTACAGCTGGATTTAAAATTTCTCACCGTATTGCTGCTTCGCGCAGACCATTTAATGATGGGCAGTTTATTAAAACATGCTTAATTGATGTGGTTTCAAGTCTTCTTCCTGAGAAAGTCAAACTTTTCGAAAATATTTCGCTTTCAAGAAATACCGTGACTAGAAGAATTGAACAAATTTCTGAAAATATTAATATACAACTTAAAGATCGAATTAAAACATTTCAGTATTTTTCTATTGCTCTCGATGAAAGCACTGATGTTGTAGATACAGCACAATTACTTATTTTCATAAGAGGTGTTGATTGTGATTTAAATGTAACGGAAGAGCTAGCAGAACTATCTTCTTTATATGGATCAACAACAGGACAAAATATATTTGATATAGTATAAAAATGTGTTTCGACAAATTGCAATTAAATTGGGAGAAGCTATTTAATGTTACAACGGATGGAGCACGATGTATGACCGGTTTTAATATTGGACTCAGGGGAAAAATTAATGATAAATTAGCTTCATTAGGATTGAAAAACCCTTTATATTTGCACTGCATTATACACCAATACAATTTATTAGCAAAAACTTTGAAGTTTGAAGATGTTATGAAAACCGTAATTGCTACTGTCAATTTTATACGACACAACAAGCTTAACCATCGAGAATTTAGAAATTTTTTGAATGAAACTGATGCAGAATGGGACGACGTTATATATTTTTCTGAAGTTAGATGGCTAAGTAAAGGTAAAGTATTATTACGTTTTTTCAACTTACGAAAAGAAATAATCACATTTTGCAATGAAAAAAATCATTTAATTCCTGAACTTGAAGATGATATTTGGTTGTGGAAACTTGCATTTTTGTTTGATTTGGTTGATCATATGAACAAATATATTAATAAAATGCAAGGTAATATGAAATTAGTTAGCGAGCTATATTCAAACGTGCAAAGCTTTGCAACAACATTAAAACTATTTCACAGACACATAACTGCGAATAATTTCCAACATTTCAAAATTTGTGATAATTTAAAAAAAACCGGTGAACTAAAAGCTAATATACCAATTGATATATTCAGTGATACAATAAATATATTAATACAAAACATGGAAGAAAGATTTTCAGATTTCGACAATATATCAAATGAAATAGCACTATTTGAAAATCCTTTTACATTTGAAGTGGATGCAGCGTATCTAGATGTACAGCTTGAGCTTTGTCAATTGCAGAGTACCAATAGTTTGAAAGTAAGTTTCAATGAAAAAACTTTGGTAGAATTTTACAAAGGACTATCGAAGCAAGATTTTCCAAACTTGAGAATATTTGCATCAAAAATGTTGTCAATTTTTGGCAGCTCATACATATGTGAACAAACTTATTCAAAAATGAAAAATACAAAAACGAACGGCAGAAATAAGCTATCAGATAATCATTTGCAGGACATTCTTAGAATTGCAACTTCAAGAATAGAACCTAACATTACAGAACTGGTAACTAGACTTCAAGCGCACCCATCGCACCACTAAAATTACAATATATTTTTTTATTTTTATAAAAATGATTTAAATTTAAATATGAATAAACTCTCTTAATTTTTATCTCCTGTATTATTTGGATTTATACTTTTTAATATGATTTGAAAAAAATTTGGCCCTCCAAATCCTGTAAATTTCATTTTTTGGCCCTAGTAAAAAGAAGTTTGGGCATAGCTGGTATGAATTGTGACAAACCTTATGTTTTTGTGAAATTCCTCGGGCAGTTTTAAATATTCTTGAAAAAGGTCTTCGGTAATGAATTGCAAATTAAATTTCCAACAACCAAATACCAAATATGTGGGGATTGCTTTTGTTTTAAACTTTTTTAATTTTTTTGGGAAAAATCATGATGGTTGGTATGGATTTTGACAAACATTATGTTTTTGTGAAATTCCGCGGGCAGTTTTAAATATTTTTGAAAAAGGTCTTCGGCAATGAATTGGAAATTAAATTTCCAACAAGTATATACCAAATATGTAGGGACTCCTTTTGTTTTAAACTTTTTTAATTTTTTTTGGAAAAATCATGATGGTTGGTATGGATTTTGACAAATCTTATGTTTTTGTGAAATTTCTCGGGTAGTTTTAAATATTTTTAAAAAAGGGCTTCGGTAATGAACTGGAATTTAAATTTCCAACACGTAGATACCAAATATGTGGGGATTGCTTTGATTTAAACTTTTTTTCATTTTTGTTGGAAAAATCATGATGGTTGGTATGAATTGTGACAAACCTTATGTTTTTGTGAAATTCCTCGGGCAGTTTTAGATGATTTTGGAAAAGGTCTTCGGTAATGAATTGGAAATTAAGTCTCCAACAAGTCAATACCAAATATGTGGGGATTGCTTTTGTTTTAAACTTTTTTAATTTTTTTGGGAAAAATCATGATGGTTGGTATGGATTTTGACAAACGTTATGTTTTTGTAAAATTTCTCGGGCAGTTTTAAATATTTTTGAAAAAGGTCTTCCGTAATGACCTGGAAATTAAATTTCCAACAAGTGGATACCAAATATGTGGGGATTGCTTTGATTTAAATTTTTTTTTCATTTTTGTGGGAAAATCCATGATGGTTGGTATGAATTGTGACAAACCTTATGTTTTTGTGAAATTCCTCGGGCAATTTTACATATTTTTGAAAAAGGTCTTCGGTAATGAATTTAAATCTAAATTTCCAACAAGAAAATACCAAATATGTGGGCATTGCTTTTGTTTTAAACTTTTTTAATTTTGTTGGGAAAAATCATGATGGTTGGTATGGATTTTGACAAACATTATGTTTTTGTGAAATTTCTCGGGCAGTTTTAAATATTTCTGAAAAAGGTCTTCGGTAATGAACTGGAAACTAAATTTCCAACACGTAGTTACCAAATATGTGGGGACTGCTTTTGTTTTAAACTTTTTTAATATTTTTGGGAAAAATCATGATGGTTGGTATGGATTTTGACAAACCTTATGTTTTTGTGAAATTTCTCGGGCAGTTTTAAATATTTTTGAAAAAGGTCTTCGGTAATGAATTGGAAATTAAATTTCCAACAAGTATATACCAAATATGTAGGAACTCCTTTTGTTTTAAACTTTTTTAATTTTTGTTGAAAAAATCATGATGGTTGGTATGGATTTTGACAAATCTTATGTTTTTGTGAAATTTCTCGGGCAGTTTTAAATATTTTTAAAAAAGGTCTTCGGTAATGAACTGGAATTTAAATTTCCAACACGTAGATACCAAATATGTGGGGATTGCTTTGATTTAAACTTTTTTTCATTTTTGTGGGAAAAATCATGATGGTTGGTATGAATTGTGAAAAACTTTATGTTTTTGTGAAATTCCTCGGGCAGTTTTAGATGTTTTTGGAAAAGGTCTTCGGTAATGAATTGGAAATTAAATCTCCAACAAGTCAATAACAAATATGTGGGGATTGCTTTTGTTTTAAACTTTTTTAATTTTTTTGGGAAAAATCATGATGGTTGGTATGAATTGTGACAAACCTTATGTTTTTGTGAAATTCCTCGGGCAGTTTTAAATATTTTTGAAAAAGGTCTTCGGTAATGAATTGGAAATTAAATTTCCAACAACCAAATACCAAATATGTGGGGATTGCTTTTGTTTTAAACTTTTTTAATTTTTTTGGGAAAAATCATGATGATTGGTATGGATTTTGACAAACATTATGTTTTTCTGAAATTTCGCGGGCAGTTTTAAATATTTTTGAAAAAGGTCTTCGGCAATGAATTGGAAATTAAATTTCCAACAAGTATATACCAAATATGTAGGGACTCCTTTTGTTTTAAACTTTTTTAATTTTTTTTGGAAAAATCATGATGGTTGGTATGGATTTTGACAAATCTTATGTTTTTGTGAAATTTCTCGGGCAGTTTTAAATATTTTGGAAAAAGGTCTTCGGTAATGAACTGGAATTTAAATTTCCAACACGTAGAAACCAAATATGTGGGGATTGCTTTGATTTAAACTTTTTTTCATTTTTGTGGGAAAAATCATGATGGTTGGTATGAATTGTGACAAACCTTATGTTTTTGTGAAATTCCTCGGGCAGTTTTAGATGTTTTTGGAAAAGGTCTTCGGTAATGAATTGGAAATTCAATCTCCAACAAGTCAATAGCAAATATGTGGGGATTGCTTTTGTTTTAAACTTTTTTAATTTTTTTGGGAAAAATCATGATGGTTGGTATGGATTTTGACAAACGTTATGTTTTTGTAAAATTTCTCGGGCAGTTTTAAATATTTTTGAAAAAGGTCTTCCGTAATGAACTGGAAATTAAATTTCCAACAACTACATACCAAATATGTGGGGATTGCTTTGATTTAAACTTTTTTTCATTTTTGTGGGAAAATCCATGATGGTTGGTATGAATTGTGACAAACCTTATGTTTTTGTGAAATTCCTCGGGCAATTTTAAATATTTTTGAAAAAGGTCTTTGGTAATGAATTTAAATTTAAATTCCCAACAAGAAAATACCAAATATGTGGGCATTGCTTTTGTTTTAAACTTTTTTAATTTTTTTGGGAAAAATCATGATGGTTGGTATGAATTGTGACAAACCTTATGTTTTTGTGAAATTTCTCGGGCAGTTTTAAATATTTTTGAAAAAGGTCTGCGGCAATGAATTGGAAATTAAATTTCCAACACGTCAATACCAAATATGTGGGGATTGCTTTTGTTTTAAACTTTTTTAATTTTTTTGGGATAAATCATGATGGTTGGTATGGATTTTGACAAACCTTATGTTTTTGTGAAATTTCTCGGGCAGTTTTAAATATTTCTGAAAAAGGTCTTCGGTAATGAACTGGTACCTAAATTTCCAATACGTAGTTACCAAATATGTGGGGACTGCTTTTGTTTTAAACTTTTTTAATATTTTTGGGAAAAATCATGATGGTCGGTATGGATTTTGACAAACCTTATGTTTTTGTGAAATTTCTCGGGCAGTTTTAAATATTTTTGAAAAAGGTCTTCGGTAATGAATTGGAAATTAAATTTCCAAATAGTATATACCAAATATGTTGGGACTCCTTTTGTTTTAAACTTTTTTAATTTTTGTTGGAAAAATCATGATGGTTGGTATGGATTTTGACAAATCTTATGTTTTTGTGAAATTTCTCGGGCAGTTTTAAATATTTTTAAAAAAGGTCTTCGGTAATGAACTGGAATTTAAATTTCCAACACGTAGATACCAAATATGTGGGGATTGCTTTGATTCAAACTTTTTTTCAGTTTTGTGGGAAAAATCATGATGGTTGGTATGAATTGTAAAAAACCTTATGTTTTTGTGAAATTCCTCGGGCAGTTTTAGATGTTTTTGGAAAAGGTCTTCGGTAATGAATTGGAAATTAAATTTTCAACACGTCAATACCAAATATGTGGGGATTGCTTTTGTTTTAAACTTTTTTAATTTTTTTGGGAAAAATCATGATGGTTGGAATGAATTGTGACAAACCTTATGTTTTTGTGAAATTTCTCGGGCAGTTTTAAATATTTTTGAAAAAGGTCTGCGGCAATGAATTGGAAATTAAATTTCCAACACTTCAATACCAAATATGTGGGGATTGTTTTTGTTTTAAACTTTTTTTATTTTTTTGCGATAAATCATGATGGTTGGTATGGATTTTGACAAACATTATGTTTTTGTGAAGTTTCTCGGGCAGTTTTAAATATTTCTGAAAAAGGTCTTCCGTAATGAACTGGAAATTAAATTTCCAACAACTACATACCAAATATGTGGGGACTCCTTTTCTTTTAAACTTTTTTCATTTTTTTTGGAACTCGGGCAGTTTTAAATATTTTTAAAAAAGGTCTTCGGTAATTAACTGGAATTTAAATTTCCAACAAGTGGATACCAAATATGTGGGGATTGCTTTTGTTTTAAACTTTTTTAAGTTTTTTGCGAAAAATCATGATGGTTGGTATGAATTGTGACAAACCTTATGTTTTTGTAAAATTTCTTGGGCAGTTTTAAATATTTTTGAAAAAGGTCTTCCGTAATGAACTGGAAATTAAATTTCCAACAACTACATACCAAATATGTGGGGACTACTTTTGTTTTAAACTTTTTTCATTTTTTTTGGAACTCGGGCAGTTTTAAATATTTTTAAAAAAGGTCTTCGGTAATTAACTAGAATTTAAATTTCCAACAAGTGGATACCAAATATGTGGGGATTGCTTTTGTTTTAAACTTTTTTAATTTTTTTGCGAAAAATCATGATGGTTGGTATGAATTGTGACAAACCTTATGTTTTTGTGAAATTCCTCATGCAATTTTAAATATTTTTGAAAAAGGTCTTCGGTAATGAATTAAAATTAAAATTTCCAACAAGAAAATACCAAATATGTGGGCATTGCTTTTGTTTTCAACCTTTTTAATTTTTTTGGGAAAAATCATGATGGTTGGTATGAATTGTGACAAACCTTATGTTTTTGTGAAATTTCTCGGGCAGTTTTAAATATTTTTGAAAAAGGTCTGCGGCAATGAATTGGAAATTAAATTTCCAACAAGAAAATACCAAATATGTGGGCATTGCTTTTGTTTTAAACTTTTTTAATTTTTTTGGGATAAATCATGATGGTTGGTATGGATTTTGACAAACATTATGTTTTTGTGAAATTTCTCGGGCAGTTTTAAATATTTCTGAAAAAGGTCTTCGGTAATGAACTGGAAACTAAATTTCCAACACGTAGATACCAAATATGTGGGGACTGCTTTTGTTTTAAACTTTTTTAATATTTTTGGGAAAAATCATGATGGTTGGTATGGATTTTGACAAACGTTATGTTTTTGTAAAATTTCTCGGGCAGTTTTAAATATTTTTGAAAAAGGTCTTCGGTAATGAATTGAAAATTAAATTTCCAACAAGTAAATACCAAATATGTGGGGATTGCTTTAGTTTTAAACTTTTTCAATTTTTTTGGGAAAAATCATGATGGTTGGTATGAATTGTGACAAACCTTATGTTTGTGTGAAATTCCTCGGACAGTCTTAAATATTTTTGAAAAAGGTCTGCGGTAATGAATTTGAAATTAAATTTCCAACAACTCAATACCAAATATGTGGGGATTGCTTTTGTTTTAAACTTTTTTAATTTTTTTGGGATAAATCATGATGGTTGGTATAGATTTCGACAAACCTTATGTTTTTGTGAAATTTCTCGGGCAGTTTTAAATATTTTTGGAAAAGGTCTTCAGTAATTAACTGGAAATTAAACTTCCAAGAAGTAGATACCAAATACGTGGGGATTGCTTTTGTTTTAAACGTTTTTAAGTTTTTTGGGAAAAATCATGATGGTTGGTATGAATTGTGTCAAACCTTATGTTTTTGTGAAATTCCTCGGACAGTTTTAAATATTTTTAAAAGAGGTCTTCAGTAATGAGGTCCGTTAAGTAGGTCGCCTCCACGTGGTGCTGACTGGGTAATGCCAAAAGATCTACATGATAGGGGGGACATAAGTCGAACAGCTCGCTGTCGGCTCCGTATCTTATCTAGATAGGGGGGAATAAAGTCGAACAGTTTACTTTCGGCTCCGTATCCTATCTTTTGGTCCAGGCGAATGTGGTAGGGGGGATTCAACCGAACAGCTTGCTGTAGGTTCCGTATCCTATCACAGTATTGTTTGTCCTAAAAGCTGGTATGGTCATGTTTCAGGCAGCCTTTAGGATAACAATAATTACTATCAAAGGGAGTCTTCAACCCGCAGTAATTCGCAAGCGTACGTACTACCTTCATAGTGACATCAACAAAGTACGACGCTAGAGGAGAAAACCTTGTAAATAAAAATCCCCAAATCCACGGTGAAAGAGCATATGCCAAAGGATGAATGGTTAGTGGGTTACTAGCCGCTAATATGCGAACTCTGGATACCAGGCGACCTCCAGTTTAATACAGCCTTCCCCTTGTAATGCGGAGCTCTGCCAGGGGTGACTTTTGTTCTCGCGCTACTCGTGGGTTCAAATATGGAATTTACGAAAATAATAAACAAGGGGCTGATGCCTCCCCAAAGGCATCTACTTTAAAGACGGAGACCTCAAATGTGAAGTTAGTGGCTAAACACGCGACCGCTTCAAAGGTACAGGCTAGCGGATCTGAAGTAAAGGTTTCTTCCCAATCTATCACGACAGTGAAACTAGCCAGAGGAAAAGGTGGAAGACAATCCTCCAAACTCAGCGGCATAGAGGAAACTCAACTATCAGCAGAGCTGAGGCAGTTGACGCTGACTGATAATAAAAAAAGATTAAGCGGCGCAGGCCGTAGACGGTATTCATACCACCGTAATAATGGTAAGACCATTAAAGAAGCGTATGATCTTGCATGGCTTCCCATGCAAGACACCTTATCCCATGCGCAAGTCCCGAAGAGGTTACGCACACCGTCAGAGACACCTCCGGACGTGCAGAATGTTAAGAAGAGGCAACGAACCTCGGAAAAAAAGGGCGTCAAGCATAGACCCGCAGCAGAGGCTCAATCCTCCAGGCCGGGCAGTAGCTATAATGACGTGGTAAAGGGGATTAGGATCGGTATTATCCATGCCGAACACTCACATCAAATGCTATCCGCTGAGCAGATAGCTGCCAGTCAAAAATCCATCCTGGCTGCAATCCCAGCAGCAGCTAAAGAGGGGATCAACCCGCAATTTTGTGGCCTTAGCCTCAAACCGGGATGGATGCTGATAACTTGCCTGGATGAGAAAACATCCAAATGGCTGGAGCAGATTGTTCCAAAAGTAGCGGACAGGTCAACCAACATCAAGACCGTCCGTGAGGAAAATATCACGAAGGTGGAAGTTATCACGGGATTTTTTCCAGCTGAAGAGGACTCAACAGAGGACATCCTCATCCTCATAGATTCGCAGAATCCTAGTCTCCGCGCAGCGAACTGGAGAGTACTTAACAGGCGGAAAGAAGGTACCTGCGCGGTGATCACATTCTCCATTGACTGCCAATCAATGGAGAAATTGAGGCAGATTGGGTTCAGGATTTGCTACAAATTCTCTGGCATCACACTCCGGCCAAAAATAAAGGAGAGGAACCGCGGCGAGCCGCCCGCCTCCAGTGATGTCAAAGACACCAACGAATAATCACCTCAAGGTGATTCAAGCAAACCTCCATCGAGCAGGAGCGGCCACTGACGTACCTACATGGAGGTTCGCTAAAGAGGAGTTCCAAGTGGCCCTGCTACAGGAACCTCGAGCTACCACAGGTAAGGTACTTGATATTCCTCAAATCTTAGGTAAGTTAATTTTTGACAAAAATAGTAGCAGACCTAGAACTGCAATTCTTCTATCATCCAAAATTAGCTATCTAAACATTCCAATTTTCATCCGAACAGATCTCGTAGCTGTACTGGTGAAACTACTAACCCCAGGGGGTTTTCAAGAGGTCATTATCGCCCCGGCCTACTTCCCTGGAGACGAGCTAGCTCCACCCAATGACATCATAGAGTTAGTGGAATACAGCAAAAGCCATAACCTACCAGTCATCCTGGGCTGTGATGTCAACGCCCACCATATAGAATAGGGTAGCAGAGATATTAACAAAAGAGGTGAGCCACTTTTAGAATATCTTTCTACTAACAACCTAGATATATTAAATAGGGGTAATTCCCCCACTTTTGTAAACAGTATAAGGCAGAAAGTACTTGACTTAACTATTGCAAGCCCCTGTCTCACCCATAAATGTGTTAATTGGCATGTCTCAAAGGCAGCTTCCTTATCCGACCATAAGCACATCTGTTTTGGACTGCGTACTTCTCATGCGGTGAGCTGTGCAACGTTCAGAAATCCCAAGCGTACCAACTGGACTCAGTACCAAGAGACTCTTAGGTACGAAATAAACTATTCAGAGGCAACAATCAACAGCCCAGACTGCATTGACCTCCATGCCAACCAACTTATCACAAGAAATCATCAATGCTTTTGAACTAAGTTGTCCTATTTCACAAAAGACTCACTCGAAAGATGCACCATGGTGGAATAAGGAACTAGCGGACAAACGCAAAGAAACAAGGAAGATGTTCAACAGAGCAAAAACCTTCGGTAACTGGGAAGAGTATAAATCAACCCTTACCGAATACAATAACCTTCTTAGGAAGTCTAAGAGGGAGTCATGGAGGAAGTTGTGTGAAGAGATCACAGATCTCACAGCGGCCTCCCGTTTACAAAAGGTACTAGCGAAAGATACTTCCGTAGATATCGGTTTGCTAGAGAGGCAAGATGGTTCTCTAACAACAAGCAGCTCTGAAACACTAGAAGTCTTACTAGATACTCACTTTCCGGGCTGCAAACTCATAAACAACCCAGAAGATGAAGAGGCAGTAGCAGTGGGACTGGGTCCTACACCACGCAGTAGAAGCCTCACAAATAAAATCTTCACTCCGGAAAAGATCAGATGGGCAATAAACAACTTTAAACCCTACAAATCGGCCGGAGTTGACAAAATTTTCCCTGCACTCCTACAACAGGTATTGGAGATTCTTATGCCCAATATGCTAAAAATCTTCAAAGCCAGTTTTATATGGGGATATATCTCAACATTTTGGAGGAAAGCTAAGGTGGTTTTCATACCAAAGGCAGGGAACCGTCCCATTGAAAACCCTAAATCTTACCGCCCCATAAGTCTTACCTCCTTCTTCATTAAAACAATGGAGAAACTAGTGGATCACCACATTAGGACCGGTGCAAACAAGGTTCGACTTCACTATAAGCAACACGCTTACCAAAAAGGGAAGTCTACTGAATCAGCCCTTCACGACCTTGTAAAGTCAATAGAAAAGGCAACTGAATACAAAGAAGTGGCACTATGTGCATTCCTGAACATAGAGGGTGCTTTTGATAACCCTCCTCACGAAGCCATTGTGGCAGCAGCCAGGAATAAGGGAATAGAACTGCCGACGACCAAATGGATTCATGCATTGCTTAAAAGTCGAACGACAATGGCGGAACTTGGTAGTAACTCTTTAACAGCACAAACCTATACGGGTTGCCCCCAAGGAGGAGTCCTATCTCCACTGTTATGGTCTATTGTTGTTGATGAGCTACTTCAGAACCTTCATGATTCTGGTTTCGAGGTAATAGGATATGCCGACAACCTAGTCATCATAATCAGGGGTAAATATGAAAATATCATATCTAGTAGACTCCAATAGGCTTTAAGCAGGACAATGAACTAGTGCAAATCCAAAAACCTACAGATAAACCCAAACAAAACGATAATTATACCATTTACCAAAAGGAAAGTGATCAACATTACTGCACCCTCAATAAGTGGTATAACCATACCCTGTTCCAATGAAGTAAAATACCTAGGTATCACACTAGACAGTAAACTTAATTGGAACAACCACATTAATAAAGGCGATGTGGGCCTGCAAAATTATGTTTGGTAGGAAATGGGGGCTACATCCCAAAATGATCTACTGGAGCTACAGAACGATCATCCTACCTATTATAACATACGGATGCACAGTATGGTGGAGTAAAACACTTCAACACAAAGCACAGGCGAAACTAGGAAAGATCCAAAGACTGGGCTGTCTAGGTATAACAGGTGCTATGAAAACCTGTCCCACAGCAGCAATGGAAATGTTTCTAAACCTTCCGCCAATACACCTCCTTGTTAAAAAAGAGGCAGCGAGAGGTCTGCTGCGCATTCAGAAGGGAAATAATTATTACTCAGGAGACCTCAGAGGACATCTTCAGCTCCTGAATGATCCCAAAATAAAGGAACTGACCTCAATTGTATCGGATGTAATGCCGTCCACTTACAACTTTGACTTCCCTTTCAAAGTCATTATCAGTGAACGCAGTGACTGGCAATCAAGGCTTCACAGACGATTCCCGAACAACAGAGGGTACGGGTGCCGGGATCAAAGGTCCAAACTTCTCTACATCCCTACCACTCGGCATAAAAGCCACAATCTTTGAAGCCGAACTGATCGCGGTAGATCTGTGTGTCCAAGTGAGTCTTAGGATAGCGCAACGTAATAAAACAATCTACATTCTTTCAAACAGTCAAGCTGTTCTCAAAGCTCTAGTATCCCACAGGCAGGAGTCAATACTGCTCTGGGAATGTCTCCAAAAACTCATTACACTGGCAAAGAGGAACTGTATTACCTTAATGTGGGTGCCAGGGCACATAGGAGTCGCTGGAAATGAAGAGGCAGCCTTGCCAAAAATGGTTCAAAAACAAAACTAATTTGGCCAAAACCATTCTGCGGCAAACCAAGAGGACACTCCAAATTAGTACTCAACAGATGGATAGAGCAAGAGCATAGGCTCTACTGGGGCAAACTCCCTAAACTCACGATATCCAAGAAATTTATCACACCAAATAGAATCAAGGTGGATAAACTATTAAACCTCAGCAAAAAGGACATTCGTACCTTAATAGGTCTCATGACTGGGCATAGCCCAGTACTCTACCACCTCAAGAAAATGGGATTGGCTGAGGAGGACAGTTGTCGCCTCTGTTACAATGACAGGGAATCAACGGAACAACTTCTATGCTACTGCGAAGCAGCTGCAAGAAGAAGACTCAATCATCTAGGAAATGGTATTCTCACCACAGATGAACTCGCCAATATGGCTCCCGAATCCATATTAAGGTTCTATCGTTCTCTTAATATGGGATAGGGAGAAAGGGGCAGTAAACGCACAATAGATCTAAAGGTCGCAGTGCTCTCTTGCGTCCCAAATAAAAAAAATAAAAAAATGAACTGGAAATTAAATTTCCAACAAGTAGATACCAAATATGTGGGGATTGCTTTTGTTTTAAACTTTTTTAATTTTTCTGGGAAAAATCATGATGGTTGGTATGGATTTCGACAAACCTTATGTTTTTGTGAAATTTCTCGGGCAGTTTTAAATAGTTTTGAAAAAAGTCTTCAGTAATAGATACCAAATATGTGGGGACTGCTTTTGTTTTAAACATTTAAATTTTTTTGGGAAAAATCATGATGGTTTGTATGAATTGTGACAATGTTTATGTTTTATAAGGGGGGGTTAACTGTCTGCTGATGCCTGAACAGAACCTCGACCTAGGCCATTGATTGGCCCATTGGTATCCCTTTTTAATTGCAACAACTACCCGGCTACTTACCCTCGCTAAATCCAAGCTGCTCCCCTAACAAAATAAAGGATTACCTTTATCGTGATACCTACCAGCTCATGTAGTCCACCGTATCTGTACCTCCCTATAATATTTAGCCTCCTTCTGCTGAGACTAGGACAGTCGCAGAGCATGTGAGCTATATCCTCCGTCATTGCTAAGTCCTGGCAGCCCCTGCACAGATCAGCCGTAGCTAATCCCATCCACTTAGCCATTTTTCCTAGCAGGCAGTGGCCTGTCAGAACACCAATGGCAAGTCTGAGGCTTGTCCTGCTCATATTTAGTAGGATTCCCGTGTTCCTTAGGTTCCTTCGAGGCCACATAGTTTGTGCTATGTGGCATGTGTTCGTAGTCTCCCACTTGTGATCAATCCATCTCACTGTGATAGTGTCCACCTTACCTTTTTCCACCCCTAGTGGACTGAGTACAGATATATCGGCTGTTCCAATGTCTGCCTCAGATCCTGATCTAGCGAGCTCATCAGCTATTTCATTACCTTCAATGTTGCTGTGGCCGGGGACCCAGCACAGTTCAACGATGCAATGCCTACAAAGTACCTGAAGTACTTCTCGGCAGCTTTTTACCAGGCTGGACTTGATGTTATTAGACCCTAGCGCTCTGATAGCTGCCTGGCTGTCGACATAGATTATTATATGCTCCTGTGATATCAGTCTAGCCTCAGCCAATTCAGCCGCCCTAAGTATTGCCAGGATTTCCGCCTGGAAGACACTGCTGTGATCCGGCAGCCTTACCGATTCCCTTATATCTAGGAATTCGGAGTATATACCCGATCCTGCACCTTCAGCTGTTTTAGACCCGTCTGTGAAAATGGATATTCCAATTTCTGTGTTCACAGTTCCCTCCTCCCATTCGTTCCTTGTTGGGATACGAATGTCGAAGTCTCTGCGAAAATCAAAATATGGAGTCAGGTAGTCTGTATGCACTCCCCTAGTGTCCAGATTGAATTCTTCCAAGATCCTGCTATATGTGTATCCTCTATATCTAAGTGCACCTGACTCTCTTAGTCTTATTGCACTCTTTGCCGCTATGTTCTTTATATGCTCTTCCAGTGGATGCAGATTTAGCATGATTTCCATAGCTAAGGTTGGTGTCGTGCGCAGTGCACCAGTGATGCTTATGCACGCCAGCCTTTGCACCTTTTCCAGTTTGTTGACATTTGTCTTCCTATTTACTGCTGGCCACCATACTGTAGCACCGTACGTGAGTATTGGTCGTACTACACTGGTGTACAGCCAGTGACCCATCTTTGGGCTGATGCCCCACTTTGTGCCTAAGAACCGTTTACACGCAAATAATGCGTTCGTGGCTTTCCTTGCTCTTTCCTCCACATTTTTATTCCAACTAAGTTTGGAATCAAGAATGATCCCTAAGTACTTTGCACTCTCTGAAAGTACCATCGTATTGCCTTTGAGTACGGGCATCTAAAATGCCGATATTTTCCTTCGTTTTGTGAATAAGACCATTTCCGTCTTTGATGGATTTACCGATAGACCACAATTCATTGTCCACTTCGTCAGTATGTCGAAGGCTTTCTCCATCAGCATACTGATTGTTTCTAAGAACTTCCCTGTGATGAGTATTGCTAGGTCATCCGTATATGCAATGACGCTAAAGCCTTCTCTCTCTAGTTTCATTAGAACCCTATTCATTACCAGCACCCATAGAAGGGGAGATAGAACTCCTCCCTGCGGAGTGCCTCTCGTAACCTTTACTTTATTCTCACAGCTTCCCCAGTTAGACGTTATCTGCCGTGTGTTCAATAGCCGGCCCACCCACTTCACAATTTCACAGTGGAGTCCTAATTCTTCCAGCGATCTTTCGATCGCCTCCGTCCTAACGTTGTTAAATGCGCCTTCTATGTCTAGAAAAGCTGCCATTGTGTATTCCTTATACTGTAATGATTCCTCAATTTGAGTAACTGCTGCATGTAGAGCAGTTTCTACCGATTTCCCTTTGCTGTATGCATGCTGCTTGGTCGATAGCTAGCCCTCTTGGCAGGAGCTTCTTATATAGACCTCCAGCATTTTCTCCATTGTTTTTAGCATAAATGACGACAGACATATTGGTCTGTAGGCCTTTGCTACCGTGTGTCCATTCTTACCTGGTTTGGGTATGAATATTACCTTTGCTTCCTTCCATTTCCTGGCAACGTATCCCATGTACAGACAGCTCCTGAAGATCACCACTAGTTTCCTAGTTAGTGTACAAGGTGCTTTCTGTAGCATTATCGGGCGTATGCCGTCCGGTCCTGGCGATTTGTAGCCACTAAACGAGTTAATCGCCCATCTTACCTTTTCCTCCGTAACATTTTCCTTTGTTATTTCCCAGAGCTCTTGGGAGCCCTTTCTTAACCTCTCTTTCTGCTCGGTTCCCGCCGGCTCTGAGCCAGGGAAGTGAGCTTCCATTAATGCGTCCAGAGTGCCTCGGCAGGAGTCTGTCCATGTGCCATCACTCTTCATGATGTAGTTGGGAACCGTCGGTTCCTTAGTCAACATCTTTCTTAGCCTTGCTAGCCCCGAGGTATTTTCTATCGATTCACAGAAAACCCCCCAGGATTGCCTTTTTGCCCTCCTTGTTATGTTCTTGAACTTCCTGAGTTCCTCTTTATAACTGTCCCAGTCTGAGGGGCAGTTACTCCACTTTGCTTTATTGTGCAGAGTTCTCGCACTGTTCCTGCACTCTTCTACCTCTTTATTCCACCAAGGTGGTTTTTTGCTGCCCGATGTCCGACTCAGGGGGCAGCAGGCTTCAAAAGCACTGTTCATTTCGGTGCTAATGACGTCTACTTCCTTGTCGATAAGCTTACATTTTGTTAAGCACTCTCCAGTTAAGAGCCCTGGAGAGTCACTAAGCAATTCCGTGTATTTAGCCCAATTCGTTTTTCTGGGGTTCCTAAAGGATACCCTATCTTCCCGTTTTCCTTCGATTTCGAAAAGAATCCAACAGTGATCTGAGAAAGAGGCTCTCTCAGATACCGTCCAATTCCTTATGCCGAGCGATCTAGAGTTAGTAGCCAATGTTAGGTCTATTACCTCCCTCCTATTTCTAACTATAAATGTCGGGGCTGTCCCCCTATTACATATACTAAGGTTAGTTTTACCAATATACTCTAATAAAGACTCACCTCTACTGTTAATGTTAGAGCTTCCCCACTGCGTATGATGAGCGTTTGCATCACATCCTATAACAATGTCTTGCTTCCAGCTGTTTACAGCGTCTCTTATTGCTGGGGACGGCGGCTCTTCCGCGCTGTCGTAAGGCATATACGCTGAGACTAGGAGTAGAGGCTTTTCCTTCTTACTCCTTTCCCATTTGACAACTGTTGTATCATCATTGCTAAAATTTTCCAGAAGAAAAACATTAAATTTGTTTTTAACCAAAATACATGACCTAATTTTACTCACTCCGTTTTTATGAAACAAGGTGTAGTCTTTGCACTTCAGGCCTTGAATCCTACCTTGGCCGTCTATCCACGGCTCTTGAATGAGGGCAGCATCGATGTTATTGCTGCCCATGTACCCCATCAGGTTGCTGGTAGCAGCCCTACTGTGGTGGAGGTTGATCTGCATCACCTCCATCATCAGTGGCCCCGCTGCTGCCCATAATTCTAATGAATACCTTCGCCATGCTGAAGGCTACCATTCCTCTATTCTTTTCGAGGAAGGGGAGTGAGTCCCTACTGATGCTCATAAGGAAGTGCTGGCCACGTTCCTTACGAACATCCTCCTTCAGGATCTTCCACTCCTCAGCATGAATTCCCTTATTCTGGCCTGCTAGCAGACTCAGAACTCTTTGTGGTGTTTGATACGGTTTAGGTATCCAAACCCACGCCTTGGGCCTTTGGTAGATACTGGTATCGGCTCTAGGGATAGCTCTAAGCCTTGCTCCCTCCCAGATACCATCTAGCTTGTTCAAGGTGGTTTGATACGAAATCCTTGGATTTCTTATCAGCGCACGCTACCACTTTGTACCCCCTTTCCCAGGCTGCTCCATCGAACTTTATGTCCTCCGCTAAGCCGGAAGCAAAAGCATCGATGAGCGCATCCTGGATCTTTTCTTCAACCGAGTCCCACTGCTCCTGGTTGAATTTGCCTTCGGGGCCATTCTCATCAACGATGGCCACCTGCAGATCATCGACTATCTTCGCTTTGCCGGAAGTAGTCGCGCTCTTGGCTTTTTTAGCGCCCTTAGGTTGGGTGTTATCATCCGATCTGCCTCTCTTCTTCGTGAACCCTTTTTTGGCGTCTTCAGCTCTGCCTGAAGTGCCCTTCTTCCTTCTTCTGACTTCGTATTCCTCCCTTGTCTGACACCCAGACGCACCGGAGGAACCTATTTTGGAGCACAGCTTCCTGTCTTTATCCCTAGTCTGTTTTACAGACGCACCGGATGAAGACGGCTGTGGCTCCGCTTTCGCCGCAATAATTTTCTGAAGCTCCGTCGAATTCACTACAGCTCTGGCTTCGACAAGCTTTTCCTTGTCCCAGGCGCTGAGTTCCTTCGGATCGATCACCAGGAGCTTCTCAATCCTTCTTCTGGCGCTGCGCATCTTTTTAATTGCGTCTTTACGCAGATTGGTTGATACTGCACCAGAGTGGGGGTTAACCTTACTGAATCCCTTTGGTGTACCTGTGGAAGATAAATAGCTCTTTCCTACATTATCTAAATCGGAGCTCAGATCCGCCATGTTGATGACGGTGGTATTACCGTCAACCTCCATGTCGGAGCCAGAATCAGACTGATCTGAGCTTCCTAAATCTGACTTACCTTTCAGTATGTCCAGGTCCCTTTCTGATAACACAAATGAAGATGTCTGCGACAATTCTCGTAGTTCTTCATCTGTGTCTAGTAGATTTTCACTTGCTTCATTACGCACGGATGAGCCTGTCACCACTCCTCCGCACGCTCCTACTGGCGACTTAGTTCCTTTCAGAACCAAGCCCTCGCCACCTGCCGTAGGTACAGGTGACACTTGTGTTGACATCCCAACACGCGATTCGTCCTTTTTCGTTGCCATTTTCCATTGTTGTTCGGATTCCCTTGGTTTTCAGACCTCAATAGTGACCTTATCGGTATGGTTAGACCTGCCGGATACCACAGACTATTCTCTGCAGTATCCACCGACATCGCTCACTACATCCTTGATCCTACTTAAGCCCCACCACCATGACAAGGTGGAATCCCTCGGGGGGAATTGTGACAAACTTTATGTTTTTGTGAAATTCCTCGGGCAGTTTTAAATATTTTGAAAAAGGTCTTCGGTAATGAATTGGAAATTAAATTTCCAACAAGTAAATACCAAATATGTGGGGATTGCTTTTGTTTTACACTTTTATAATTTTTTTGGGAAAAATCATGATGGTTGGTATGAATTGTGACAAACCTTATGTTTTTGTGAAATTCCTCGGGCAGTTTTAAATATTTTTGAAAAAGGTCTGCGGTAATGAATTGGAAATTAAATTTCCAACAAGTAAATACCAAATATGTGGGGATTGCTTTTGTTTTACACTTTTATAATTTTTTTGGGAAAAATCATGATGGTTGGTATGAATTGTGACAAACCTTATGTTTTTGTGAAATTCCTCGGGCAGTTTTAAATATTTTTGAAAAAGGTCTTCGGTAATGAATTAGAAATTACATTTCCAACAAGTAAATACCAAATATGTGGGGATTGCTTTTGTTTTAAACATTTTTAATTTTTTTGGGAAAAATAATGATGGTTGGTATGAATTGTGACAAACTTGATGTTTTTGTGAAATTCCTCGGGCAGTTTTAAATATTTTTGAAAAAGGTCTTCGGTAATGAATTGGAAATTAAATTTCCAACAAGTAAATACCAAATATGTGGGGATTGGTTTTGTTTTAAACTTTTTTAATTTTTTTGGGAAAAATCATGATGGTAGGTATGGATTTTGACAAACATTATGTTTCTGTGAAATTTTTCGGGCAGTTTTAAATATTTCTGAAAAAGGTCTTCGGTAATGAACTGGAAATTATATTTCCAACACGTAGATACCAAATATGTGGGAGTGCTTTGGTTTTAAACATTTTTAATATTTTTGGGAAAAATCATGATGGTTGGTATGGATTTTGACAAACCTTATGTTTTTGTGAAATTTCTCAGGCAGTTTTAAATATTTTTGAAAAAGGTCTGCGGTAATGAATTGGAAATTTCCAACACGTCAATACCAAATATGTGGGGATTGCTTTTGTTTTAAACTTTTTTAATTTTTTTGGGAAAAATCATGATGGTTGGTATGGATTTTGACAAACGTTATGTTTTGTGAAATTTCTCGGGCAGTTTTAAATATTTTGAAAGAGGCCTTCGGTAATGAACTGGAAATTAAATTTCCAACAAGTAGATACCAAATATGTGGGGATTGCTTTGATTTAAACCTTTTTCATTTTTTTGGGAAAATTCATGATGGTGGGTATGGATTTTGACAAACCTTATGTTTTTGTGATATTTCTCGGGCAGTTTTAAATATTTTTGGAAAATGTCTTCAGTAATGAAATTGATATTAAACTTCCAAGAAGTAGATACCAAATACGTGGGGATTGCTTTTGTTTTAAACTTTTTTAATTTTTTTGGGAAAAATCATGATGGTTGGTATGAATTGTGTCAAACCTTATGTTTTTGTGAAATTCCTCGGGCAGTTTAAAATATTTTTTAAAAAGGTCTTCAGTAATGAACTGCAAATTAAATTTCCAACAAGTAGATACCAAATATGTGGGGACTGCTTTTGTTTTAAACTTTTTTAATTTTTTTGGGAAACATCATGACGGTTGGTATGGATTTCGACAAACCTTATGTTTTTGTGAAATTTCTCGGGTAGCTTTAAAAATTTTTGAACAATGTCTTCGGTAATGAATTGGAAATTAAATTTCCAACAAGTATATACCAAATATGTAGGGACTGCTTTTGTTTGAAACTTTTTTAATTTTTTTGGGAAAAATCATGATGGTTGGTATGCATTTTGACAAACCGTATGTTTTTGTTAAATTTCTCGGGCAGTTTTAAATATTTTTAAAAAAGGTCTTCGGTAATGAACTGGAAATTAAATTTCCAATACGTTGATACCAAATATGTGGGATTGCGTTTGTTTTAAACTTTTTTAATTTTTTTGGGAAAGATCATGATGGTTGGTATGGATTTTGACAAACGTTATGTTATTGTGAAATTTCTCGGGCAGTTTTAAATAGTTTTGAAAAAGGTCTTCGGTAATGAACTGGAAATTAAATTTGCAACAAGTAGATACCAAATATGTGCGGATTGCTTTGATTTAAACTTTTTTCATTTTTTTGGGAAAATTCATGATGGTTGGTATGAATTGTGACAAACCTTATGTTTTTGTGAAATTCCGCGGGCAATTTTAAATATTTTTGAAAAAGGTCTTCGGTAATGAATTAGAATTTAAATTTCGAACAAGTAAATGCCAAATATGTGGGGATTGCTTTTGTTTTAAACTTTTTTAATTTTTTTGAGAAAAATCATAATGGTTGGTATGAATTGTGACAAACCTTATGTTTTTGTGAATTTTCTCGGGCAGTTTTAAATATTTTTGAAAAAGGTCTGCGGTAATGAATTGGAAATTTCCAACACGTCAATACCAAATATGTGGGGATTGCTTTTGTTTTAAACTTTTTTAATTTTTTTGGGAAAATTCATGATGGTTGGTATGGATTTTGACAAACGTTATGTTTTGTGAAATTTCTCGGGCAGTTTTAAATATTTTTGAAAGAGGTCTTCGGTAATGAACTGGAAATTAAATTTCCAACAAGTAGATACCAAATATGTGGGGATTGCTTTGATTTAAACCTTTTTCATTTTTTTGGGAAAATTCATGATGGTGGGTATGGATTTTGATAAACCTTATGTTTTTGTGATATTTCTCGGGCAGTTTTAAATATTTTTGGAAAATTTCTTCAGTAATGAAATTGATATTAAACTTCCAAGAAGTAGATACCAAATACGTGGGGATTGCCTTTGTTTCAAACTTTTTTAATTTTTCTGGTAAAAATCATGATAGTTGGTATGGATTTCGACAAACCTTATGTTTTTTTGAAATTTCTCGGGCAGTTTTAAATAGTTTTGAAAAAGGTCTTCAGTAATGAACTGGAAATTAAATTTGCAACAAGTAGATACCAAATATGTGGGGACTGCTTTTGTTTTAAACTTTTTTAATTTTTTTGGGAAACATCATGACGGTTGGTATGGATTTCGACAAACCTTATGTTTTTGTGATATTTCTCGGGTAGCTTTAAAAATTTTTGAACAATGTCTTCGGTAATGAACTGGAAATTAAATTTTCAACAAGTAGTTACCAAATATGTGGGGATTGCTTTTGTTTTAAACTTTTTAATTTTTCTGGGAAAAATCATGATGGTTGGTATGGATTTTGACAAACCTTATGTTTTTGTGAAATTTCTCTGGCAGCTTTAAATGTTTTTGAAAAAGGTCTTCAGTAATGAACTGGCAATTAAATTTCCAACACGTAGATACCAAATATGTGGGGACTGCTTTTGTTTTAAACTTTTTTAATTTTTTTGTAAAAAATCATGATGGTTGGTATGGATTTTGACAACCCTTATGTTTTTGTGAAATTTCTCGGGCAGGATTAAATATTTTTGAAAAAGGTCTTCGGTAATGAATTGGAAAATTAATTTCGAACAAGTAAATACCAAATATGTGGCGATTGCTTTTGTTTTAAACTTTTTTAATTTTTTTGGGAAAAATCATAATGGTTGGTATGAATTGTGACAAACCTTATGTTTTTGTAAAATTTCTCGGGCAGTTTTAAATAGTTTTGAAAGAGGTCTGCGGTAATGAATTGGAAATTAAATTTCCAACACGTCAATACCAAATATGTGGGGATTGCTTTTGTTTTAAACTTTTTTAATTTTTTTGGAAAAAATCATGATGGTTGGTATGGATTTTGACAAACGTTAAGTTTTTGTGAAATTTCTCGGGCAGTTTTAAATATTTTTGAAAGAGGTCTTCGGTAATGAACTGGAAATTAAATTTCCAACAAGTAGATACCAAATATGTGGGGATTGCTTTGATTTAAACTTTTTTCATTTTTTTGGGAAAATTCATGATGGTTGGTATGGATTTCGACAAACCTTATGTTTTTGTGAAATTTCTCGGCAGTTTTAAATATTTTTGGAAAAGGTCTTCAGTAATGAACTGGAAATTAAACTTCCAAGAAGTAGATACCAAATACGTGGGGATTGCTTTTGTTTTAAACTTTTTTTATTTTTTTGGGAAAAATCATGATGGTTGGTATGAATTGTGTCAAACCTTATGTTTTTGTGAAATTACTCGGGCAGTTTTAAATAGTTTTGAAAAAGGTCTTCAGTAATGAACTGCAAATTATATTTCCAACAAGTAGATACCAAATATGTGGGGATTGCCTTTGTTTTAAACTTTTTTAATTTTTCTGGTAAAAATCATGATGGTTGGTATGGATTTCGACAAACCTTATGTTTTTGTGAAATTTCTCGGGCAGTTTTAAATAGTTTTGAAAAAGGTCTTCAGTAATGAACTGCAAATTAAATTTCCAACAAGTAGATACCAAATATGTGGGGATTGCCTTTGTTTTAAACTTTTTTAATTTTTCTGGTAAAAATCATGAAAGTTGGTATGGATTTCGACAAACCTTATGTTTTTGTGAAATTTCTCGGGCAGTTTTAAATAGTTTTGAAAAAGGTCTTCAGTAATGAACTGGAAATTAAATTTCCAACACGTAGATCCAAATATGTGGGGACTGCTTTTGTTTTAAACTTTTTTAATTTTTTTGGGAAACATCATGACGGTTGGTATGGATTTCGACAAACCTTATGTTTTTGTGAAATTTCTCGGGTAGTTTTAAATATTTTTAAAAATGTCTTCGGTAATGAACTGGAAATTAAATTTTCAACAAGTAGTTACCAAATATGTGGGGATTGCTTTTGTTTTAAACTTTTTAATTTTTCTGGGAAAAATCATGATGGTTGGTATAGATTTCGACAAACCTTATGTTTTTGTGAAATTTCTCGGGCAGCTTTAAATGTTTTTGAAATAGGTCTTCAGTAATGAACTGGAAATTAAATTTCCAACACGTAGATACCAAATATGTGGGGACTGCTTTTGTTTTAAACTTTTTTAATTTTTTTGGGAAAAATCATGATGGTTGGTATGGATTTTGACAACCCTTATGTTTTTGTGAAATTTCTCGGGCAGGTTTAAATATTTTTGAAAAAGGTCTTCGATAATGAATTGGAAAATTAATTTTCAACAAGTAAATACCAAATATGTTGGGATTGCTTTTGTTTTAAACTTTTTTAATTTTTTTGGGAAAAATCATAATGGTTGGTATGAATTGTGACAAACCTTATGTTTTTGTGAAATTTCTCGGGCAGTTTTAAATAATTTTGAAAGAGGTCTGCGGTAATGAATTGGAAATTAAATTTCCAACACGTCAATACCAATAATGTGGGGATTGCTTTTGTAATGAATTGGAAATTAAATTTCCAACACGTCAATACCAAATATGTGGCGATTGCTTTTGTTTTAAACTTTTTTAATTTTTTTGGAAAAAATCATGATGGTTGGTATGGATTTTGACAAACGTTATGTTTTTGTAAAATTTCTCGGGCAGTTTTAAATATTTTTGAAAGCGGTCTTCGGTAATGAACTGGAAATTAAATTTCCAACAAGTAGATACCAAATATGTGGGGATTGCTTTGATTTAAACTTTTTTCATTTTTTTGGGAAAATTCATGATGGTTGGTATGGATTTCGACAAACCTTATGTTTTTGTGAAATTTCTCGGCAGTTTTAAATATTTTTGGAAAAGGTCTTCAGTAATGAACTGGAAATTAAATTTCCAATAAGTAGATACCAAATACGTGGGGATTGCTTTTGTTTTAAACTTTTTTAATTTTTTTGGGAAAAATCATGATGGTTGGTATGAATTGTGTCAAACCTTATGTTTTTGTGAAATTACTCGGGCAGTTTTAAATATTTTTGAAAAAGGTCTTCAGTAATGAACTGCAAATTAAATTTCCAACAAGTAGATACCAAATATGTGGGGATTGCCTTTGTTTTAAACTTTTTTAATTTTTCTGGTAAAAATCATGATGGTTGGTATAGATTTCGACAAACCTTATGTTTTTGTGAAATTTCTCGGGCAGCTTTAAATGTTTTTGAAAAAGGTCTTCAGTAATTAACTGGCAATTAAATTTCCAACACGTAGATACCAAATATGTGGGGACTGCTTTTGTTTTAAACTTTTTTAATTTTTTTGGGAAAAATCATGATGGTTGGTATGTATTTTGACAACCCTTATGTTTTTGTGAAATTTCTCGGGCAGGATTAAATATTTTTGAAAAAGGACTTCGGTAATGAATTGGAAATTTAATTTCGAACAAGTAAATACCAAATATGTTGGGATTGCTTTTGTTTTAAACTTTTTTAATTTTTTTGGGAAAAATCATAATGGTTGGTATGAATTGTGACAAACCTTATGTTTTTGTGAAATTTCTCGGGCAGTTTTAAATAATTTTGAAAAAGGTCTGCGGTAATGAATTGGAAATTAAATTTCCAACACGTCAATACCAATAATGTGGGGATTGCTTTTGTAATGAATTGGAAATTAAATTTCCAACACGTCAATACCAAATATGTGGGGATTGCTTTTGTTTTAAACTTTTTTAATTTTTTTGGAAAAAATCATGATGGTTGGTATGGATTTTGACAACCCTTATGTTTTTGTGAAATTTCTCGAACAGGATTAAATATTTTTGAAAAAGGTCTTCGGTAATGAATTGGAAAATTAATTCCGAACAAGTAAATACCAAATATGTGGGGATTGCTTTTGTTTTAAACTTTTTTAATTTTTTTGGGAAAAATCATAATGGTTGGTATGAATTGTGACAAACCTTATGTTTTTGTGAAATTTCTCGGGCAGTTTTAAATAGTTTTGAAAAAGGTCTGCGGTAATGAATTGGAAATTTCCAACACGTCAATACCAAATATGTGGGGATTGCTTTTGTTTTAAACTTTTTTAATTTTTTTGGGAAGAATCATGATGGTTGGTATGGATTTTGACAAACGTTATGTTTTGTGAAATTTCTCGGGCAGTTTTAAATATTTTTGAAAGAGGTCTTCGGTAATGAACTGGAAATTAAATTTCCAACAAGTAGATACCAAATATGTGGGGATTGCTTTGATTTAAACCTTTTTCATTTTTTTGGGAAAATTCATGATGGTGGGTATGGATTTTGATAAACCTTATGTTTTTGTGATATTTCTCGGGCAGTTTTAAATATTTTTGGAAAATTTCTTCAGTAATGAAATTGATATTAAACTTCCAAGAAGTAGATACCAAATACGTGGGGATTGCCTTTGTTTCAAACTTTTTTAATTTTTCTGGTAAAAATCATGATAGTTGGTATGGATTTCGACAAACCTTATGTTTTTTTGAAATTTCTCGGGCAGTTTTAAATATTTTTGAAATAGGTCTTCAGTAATGAACTGGAAATTAAATTTCCAACACGTAGATACCAAATATGTGGGGACTGCTTTTGTTTTAAACTTTTTTAATTTTTTTGGGAAACATCATGACGGTTGGTATGGATTTCGACAAACCTTATGTTTTTGTGATATTTCTCGGGTAGCTTTAAAAATATTTGAACAATGTCTTCGGTAATGAACTGGAAATTAAATTTTCAACAAGTAGTTACCAAATATGTGGGGATTGCTTTTGTTTTAAACTTTTTAATTTTTCTGGGAAAAATCATGATGGTTGGTATGGATTTTGACAAACCTTATGTTTTTGTGAAATTTCTCTGGCAGCTTTAAATGTTTTTGAAAAAGGTCTTCAGTAATGAACTGGCAATTAAATTTCCAACACGTAGATACCAAATATGTGGGGACTGCTTTTGTTTTAAACTTTTTTAATTTTTTTGTAAAAAATCATGATGGTTGGTATGGATTTTGACAACCCTTATGTTTTTGTGAAATTTCTCGGGCAGGATTAAATATTTTTGAAAAAGGTCTTCGGTAATGAATTGGAAAATTAATTTCGAACAAGTAAATACCAAATATGTGGGGATTGCTTTGATTTAAACTTTTTTCATTTTTTTGGGAAAATTCATGATGGTTGGTATGGATTTCGACAAACCTTATGTTTTTGTGAAATTTCTCGGCAGTTTTAAATATTTTTGGAAAAGGTCTTCAGTAATGAACTGGAAATTAAACTTCCAAGAAGTAGATACCAAATACGTGGGGATTGCTTTTGTTTTAAACTTTTTTTATTTTTTTGGGAAAAATCATGATGGTTGGTATGAATTGTGTCAAACCTTATGTTTTTGTGAAATTACTCGGGCAGTTTTAAATAGTTTTGAAAAAGGTCTTCAGTAATGAACTGCAAATTATATTTCCAACAAGTAGATACCAAATATGTGGGGATTGCCTTTGTTTTAAACTTTTTTAATTTTTCTGGTAAAAATCATGATGGTTGGTATGTTTTAAATATTTTTGAAAGCGGTCTTCGGTAATGAACTGGAAATTAAATTTCCAACAAGTAGATACCAAATATGTGGGGATTGCTTTGATTTAAACTTTTTTCATTTTTTTGGGAAAATTCATGATGGTTGGTATGGATTTCGACAAACCTTATGTTTTTGTGAAATTTCTCGGCAGTTTTAAATAGTTTTGAAAGAGGTCTTCAGTAATGAACTGGAAATTAAACTTCCAAGAAGTAGATACCAAATACGTGGGGATTGCTTTTGTTTTAAACTTTTTTAATTTTTTTGGGAAAAATCATGATGGTTGGTATGAATTGTGTCAAACCTTATGTTTTTGTGAAATTTCTCGGGCAGTTTTAAATAGTTTTGAAAGAGGCCTTCAGTAATGAACTGCAAATTAAATTTCCAACAAGTAGATACCAAATATGTGGGGATTGCCTTTGTTTTAAACTTTTTTAATTTTTCTGGTAAAAATCATGATGGTGGTATAGATTTCGACAAACCTTATGTTTTTGTGAAATTTCTCGGGCAGCTTTAAATGTTTTTGAAAAAGGTCTTCAGTAATTAACTGGCAATTAAATTTCCAACACGTAGATACCAAATATGTGGGGACTGCTTTTGTTTTAAACTTTTTTAATTTTTTTGGGAAAAATCATGATGGTTGGTATGGATTTTGACAACCCTTATGTTTTTGTGAAATTTCTCGGGCAGGTTTAAATATTTTTGAAAAGGGTCTTCGGTAATGAATTGGAAATTAAATTTTCAACAAGTAAATACCAAATATGTGGGGATTGCTTTTGTTTTAAACTTTTTTAATTTTTTTGGGAAAAATCATAATGGTTGGTATGAATTGTGACAAACCTTATGTTTTTGTGAAATTTCTCGGGCAGTTTTAAATATTTTTGAAAGAGGTCTGCGGTAATGAATTGGAAATTAAATTTCCAACACGTCAATACCAATAATGTGGGGATTGCTTTTGTAATGAATTGGAAATTAAATTTCCAACACGTCAATACCAAATATGTGGGGATTGCTTTTGTTTTAAACTTTTTTAATTTTTTTGGAAAAAATCATGATTTCTCGGGCAGCTTTAAATATTTTTGAAAACGGTCTTCGGTAATGAACTGGAAATTAAATTTCCAACAAGTAGATACCAAATATGTGGGGATTGCTTTGATTTAAACTTTTTTCATTTTTTTGGGAAAATTCATGATGGTTGGTATGGATTTCGACAAACCTTATGTTTTTGTGAAATTTCTCGGCAGTTTTAAATATTTTTGGAAAAGGTCTTCAGTAATGAACTGGAAATTAAACTTCCAAGAAGTAGATACCAAATACGTGGGGATTGCTTTTGTTTTAAACTTTTTTATTTTTTTTGGGAAAAATCATGATGGTTGGTATGAATTGTGTCAAACCTTATGTTTTTGTGAAATTACTCGGGCAGTTTTAAATAGTTTTGAAAAAGGTCTTCAGTAATGAACTGCAAATTAAATTTCCAACAAGTAGATACCAAATATGTGGGGATTGCCTTTGTTTTAAACTTTTTTAATTTTTCTGGTAAAAATCATGATGGTTGGTATAGATTTCGACAAACCTTATGTTTTTGTGAAATTTCTCGGGCAGTTTTAAATAGTTTTGAAAAAGGTCTTCAGTAATGAACTGCAAATTAAATTTCCAAGAAGTAGATACCAAATATGTGGGGATTGCCTTTGTTTTAAACTTTTTTAATTTTTCTGGTAAAAATCATGAAAGTTGGTATGGATTTCGACAAACCTTATGTTTTTGTGAAATTTCTCGGGCAGTTTTAAATAGTTTTGAAAAAGGTCTTCAGTAATGAACTGGAAATTAAATTTCCAACACGTAGATACCAAATATGTGGGGACTGCTTTTGTTTTAAACTTTTTTAATTTTTTTGGGAAAAATCATGACGGTTGGTATGGATTTCGACAAACCTTATGTTTTTGTGAAATTTCTCGGGTAGTTTTAAATATTTTTGAAAAATGTCTTCGGTAATGAACTGGAAATTAAATTTTCAACAAGTAGATACCAAATATGTGGGGATTGCTTTTATTTTAAACTTTTTAATTTTTCTGGGAAAAATCATGATGGTTGGTATGGATTTCGACAAACCTTATGTTTTTGTGAAATTTCTCGGGCAGCTTTAAATGTTTTTGAAAAAGGTCTTCAGTAATTAAGTGGCAATTAAATTTCCAACACGTAGATACCAAATATGTGGGGACTGCTTTTGTTTTAAACTTTTTTTATTTTTTTGGGAAAAATCATGATGGTTGGTATGGATTTTGACAACCCTTATGTTTTTGTGAAATTTCTCGGGCAGGATTAAATATTTTTGAAAAAGGTCTTCGGTAATGAATTGGAAAATTAATTTTCAACAAGTAAATACCAAATATGTTGGGATTGCTTTTGTTTTAAACTTTTTTAATTTTTTTGGGAAAAATCATAATGGTTGGTATGAATTGTGACAAACCTTATGTTTTTGTGAAATTTCTCGGGCAGTTTTAAATAATTTTGAAAGAGGTCTGCGGTAATGAATTGGAAATTAAATTTCCAACACGTCAATACCAATAATGTGGGGATTGCTTTTGTAATGAATTGGAAATTAAATTTCCAACACGTAGATACCAAATATGTGGGGATTGCTTTTGTTTTAAACTTTTTTAATTTTTTTGGAAAAAATCATGATGGTTGGTATGGATTTTGACAAACGTTATGTTTTTGTAAAATTTCTCGGGCAGTTTTAAATATTTTTGAAAGAGGTCTTCGGTAATGAACTGGAAATTAACTTTCCAACAAGTAGATACCAAATATGTGGGGATTGCTTTGATTTAAACTTTTTTAATTTTTTTGGGAAAATTCATGATGGTTGGTATGGATTTCGACAAACCTTATGTTTTTGTGAAATTTCTCGGGCAGTTTTAAATATTTTTGGAAAAGGTCTTCAGTAATGAACTGGAAATTAAACTTCCAAGAAGTAGATACCAAATACGTGGGGATTGCTTTTGTTTTAAACTTTTTTAATTTTTTTGGGAAAAATCATGATGGTTGGTATGAATTGTGTTAAACCTTATGTTTTTGTGAAATTACTCGGGCAGTTTTAAATAGTTTTGAAAAAGGTCTTCAGTAATGAACTGCAAATTAAATTTCCAACAAGTAGATACCAAATATGTGGGGATTGCCTTTGTTTTAAACTTTTTTAATTTTTCTGGTAAAAATCATGATGGTTGGTATAGATTTCGACAAACCTTATGTTTTTGTGAAATTTCTCGGGCAGTTTCAAATAGTTTTAAAAAAGGTCTTCAGTAATGAACTGCAAATTAAATTTCCAACAAGTAGATACTAAATATGTGGGGATTGCCTTTGTTTTAAATTTTTTTAATTTTTCTGGTAAAAATCATGATAGTTGGTATGGATTTCGACAAACCTTATGTTTTTGTGAAATTTCTCGGGCAGTTTTAAATAGTTTTGAAAAAGGTCTTCAGTAATGAACTTCGGTAATGAATTTCGACAAACCTTATGTTTTGTGAAATTTCTCTGGCAGTTTTAAATAGTTTTGAAAAAGGTCTTCAGTAATGAACTGGAAATTAAATTTCCAACACGTAGATACCAAATATGTGGGGACTGCTTTTGTTTTAAACTTTTTTAATTTTTTTGGGAAACATCATGACGGTTGGTATGGATTTCGACAAACCTTATGTTTTTGTGAAATTTCTCGGGTAGTTTTAAATATTTTTGAAAAATGTCTTCGGTAATGAACTGGAAATTAAATTTTCAACAAGTAGATACCAAATATGTGGGGATTGGTTTTGTTTTAAACTTTTTAATTTTTCTGGGAAAAATCATGATAGTTGGTATGGATTTCGACAAACCTTATGTTTTTGTGAAATTTCTCGGGCAGTTTTAAATAGTTTTGAAAGAGGTCTTCAGTAATGAACTGGAAAGTAAACTTCCAAGAAGTAGATACCAAATATGTGGGGATTGCTTTTGTTTTAAACTTTTTTAATTTTTTTGGGAAAAATCATGATGGTTGGTATGGATTTCGACAAACCTTATGTTTTTGTGAAATTTCTCGGGCAGCTTTAAATGTTTTTAAAAAGGTCTTCAGTAATGAACTGGAAATTAAATTTCCAACACGTAGATACCAAATATGTGGGGACTGCTTTTGTTTTAAACTTTTTTAATTTTTTTGGGAAAAATCATGATGGTTGGTATGGATTTTGACAACCCTTATGTTTTTGTGAAATTTCTCGGGCAGGAATAAATATTTTTGAAAAAGGTCTTCGGTAATGAATTGCAAAATTAATTTCCAATAAGTAAATACCAAATATGTGGGGATTGCTTTTGTTTTAAACTTTTTTAATTTTTTTGGAAAAAATCATGATGGTTTGTATGGATTTCTACAAACCTTATGTTTTTGTGAAATTTCTCGGGCAGTTTTAAATAGTTTTGAAAAAGGTCTTCAGTAATGAACTGGAAATTAAATTTCCAACACGTAGATACCAAATATGTGGGGATTGCTTTTGTTTTAAACTTTTTTAATTTTTTTGGGAAACATCATGACGGTTGGTATGGATTTCGACAAACCTTATGTTTTTGTGAAATTTCTCGGGCAGCTTTAAATGTTTTTAAAGAGGTCTTCAGTAATGAACTGGCAATTAAATTTCCAACACGTAGATACCAAATATGTGGGGATTGCTTTTGTTTTAAACTTTTTTAATTTTTTTGGGAAACATCATGACGGTTGGTATGGATTTCGACAAACCTTATGTTTTTGTGAAATTTCTCGGGCAGCTTTAAATGTTTTTGAAAAGGTCTTCAGTAATGAACTGGCAATTAAATTTCCAACACGTAGATACCAAATATGTGGGGACTGCTTTTGTTTTAAACTTTTTTAATTTTTTTGGGAAACATCATGACGGTTGGTATGGATTTCGACAAACCTTATGTTTTTGTGAAATTTCTCGGGCAGCTTTAAATGTTTTTAAAAAGGTCTTCAGTAATGAACTGGCAATTAAATTTCCAACACGTAGATACCAAATATGTGGGGACTGCTTTTGTTTTAAACTTTTTTAATTTTTTTGGGAAAAATCATGATGGTTGGTATGGATTTTGACAACCCTTATGTTTTTGTGAAATTTCTCGGGCAGGTTTAAATATTTTTGAAAAAGGTCTTCGGTAATGAATTGCAAAATTAATTTCGAACAAGTAAATACCAAATATGTGGGGATTGCTTTTGTTTTAAACTTTTTTAATTTTTTTGGGAAAAATCATGATGGTTGGTATGGATTTTGACAACCCTTATGTTTTTGTGAAATTTCTCGGGCAGGTTTAAATATTTTTGAAAAAGGTCTTCGGTAATGAATTGCAAAATTAATTTCGAACAAGTAAATACCAAATATGTGGGGATTGCTTTTGTTTTAAACTTTTTTAATTTTTTTGGGAAACATCATGACGGTTGGTATGGATTTCGACAAACCTTATGTTTTTGTGAAATTTCTCGGGTAGTTTTAAATATTTTTGAAAAATGTCTTCGGTAATGAACGGGAAATTAAATTTTCAACAAGTAGTTACCAAATATGTGGGGATTGCTTTTGTTTTAAACTTTTTAATTTTTCTGGGAAAAATCATGATGGTTTGTATGGATTTCTACAAACCTTATGTTTTTGTGAAATTTCTCGGGCAGTTTTAAATAGTTTTGAAAAAGGTCTTCAGTAATGAACTGGAAATTAAATTTCCAACAAGTAGATACCAAATATGTGGGGATTGCTTTTGTTTTAATTTTTTTTAATTTTTTTGGGAAAAATCATAATGGTTGGTATGGATTTCGACAAACCTTATGTTTTTGTGAAATTCCTCGAGCAGCTTTAAATGTTTTTAAAAAGGTCTTCAGTAATGAACTGGCAATTAAATTTCCAACACGTAGATACCAAATATGTGGGGACTGCTTTTGTTTTAAACTTTTTTAATTTTTTTGGGAAAAATCATGATGGTTGGTATGGATTTTGACAACCCTTATGTTTTTGTGAAATTTCTCGGGCAGGTTTAAATATTTTTGAAAAAGGTCTTCGGTAATGAATTGGAAATTAAATTTCCAACAAGTAAATACCAAATATGTGGGGATTGCTTTTGTTTTAAACTTTTTTAATTTTTTTGGGAAAAATCATGATGGTTGGTATGGATTTTGACAACCCTTATGTTTTTGTGAAATTTCTCGGGCAGGAATAAATATTTTTGAAAAAGGTCTTCGGTAATGAATTGCAAAATTAATTTCGAACAAGTAAATACCAAATATGTGGGGATTGCTTTTGTTTTAAACTTTTTTAATTTTTTTGGGAAACATCATGACGGTTGGTATGGATTTCGACAAACCTTATGTTTTTGTGAAATTTCTCGGGTAGTTTTAAATATTTTTGAAAAATGTCTTCGGTAATGAACGGGAAATTAAATTTTCAACAAGTAGTTACCAAATATGTGGGGATTGCTTTTGTTTTAAACTTTTTAATTTTTCTGGGAAAAATCATGATAGTTGGTATGGATTTCGACAAACCTTATGTTTTTGTGAAATTTCTCGGGCAGCTTTAAATGTTTTTAAAAAGGTCTTCAGTAATGAACTGGCAATTAAATTTCCAACACGTAGATACCAAATATGTGGGGACTGCTTTTGTTTTAAACTTTTTTAATTTTTTTGGGAAAAATCATGATGGTTGGTATGGATTTTGACAACCCTTATGTTTTTGTGAAATTTCTCGGGCAGGAATAAATATTTTTGAAAAAGGTCTTCGGTAATGAATTGCAAAATTAATTTCGAACAAGTAAATACCAAATATGTGGGGATTGCTTTTGTTTTAAACTTTTTTAATTTTTTTGGAAAAAATCATGGTGGTTGGTATGGATTTTGACAGATGTTATGTTTTTGTGAAATTTCTCGGGCAGTTTTAAATATTTTTGAAAGAGGTCTTCGGTACTGAACTGGAAATTAAATTTCCAACAAGTAGATACCAAATATGTGGGGATTGCTTTGATTTAAACTTTTTTCATTTTTTTGGGAAAATTCATGATGGTTGGTATGGATTTCGACAAACCTTATGTTTTTGTGAAATTTCTCGGGCAGTTTTAAATATTTTTGGAAAAGGTCTTCAGTAATGAACTGGAAATTAAACTTCCAAGAAGTAGATACCAAATACGTGGGGATTGCTTTTGTTTTAAACTTTTTTAATTTTTTTGGGAAAAATCATGATGGTTGGTATGAATTGTGTCAAACCTTATGTTTTTGTGAAATTTCTCGGGCAGTTTTAAATATTTTTTAAAAAGGTCTTCAGTAATGAACTGGAAATTAAATTTCCAACAAGTAGATACCAAATATGTGGGGATTGCCTTTGTTTTAAACTTTTTTAATTTTTCTGGTCAAAATCATGATGGTTGGTATGGATTTCCACAAACCTTATGTTTTTGTGAAATTTCTCGGGCAGTTTTAAATAGTTTTGAAAAAGGTCTTCAGTAATGAACTGGAAATTAAATTTCCAACACGTAGATACCAAATATGTGGGAACTGGTTTTGTTTTAAACTTTTTTAATTTTTTTGGGAAACATCATGACGGTTGGTATGGATTTCGACAAACCTTATGTTTTTGTGAAATTTCTCGGGTAGTTTTAAATATTTTTGAAAAATGTCTTCGGTAATGAACTGGAAATTAAATTTTCAACAAGTAGATACCAAATATGTGGGGATTGCTTTTGTTCTAAACTTTTTTAATTTTCTGGGAAAAATCATGATGGTTGGTATGGATTTCGACAAACCTTATGTTTTTGTGAAATTTCTCGGGCAGCTTTAAATGTTTTTGAAAATGTCTTCAGTAATGAACTGGAAATTAAATTTCCAACACGTATATACCAAATATGTGGGACTGCTTTTGTTTTAAACTTTTTTAATTTTTTTGGGAAAAATCATGATGGTTGGTATGGATTTTGACAACCCTTATGTTTTTGTGAAATTTCTCGGGCAGGTTTAAATATTTTTGAAAAGGGTCTTCGGTAATGAATTGGAAATTAAATTTCAAACAAGTAAATACCAAATATGTGGGGATTACTTTTGTTTTAAACATTTTTAATTTTTTTGGGAAAAATGATGATGGTTGGTATGAATTGTGACAAACCTTATGTTTTTGTGAAATTCCTCGGGCAATTTTAAATATTTTTGAAAAAGTTATTCGGTAATGAATTATAATTTATATTTCCAACAAGTAAATAACAAATATGTGGGGATTGCTTTTGTTTTAAACTTTTTTAATTTTTTTGGGAAAAATCATGATGGTTGGTATGAATTGTGAAAAACCTTATGTTTTTGTGAAATTCCTCAGGCAATTTTAAATATTTTTGAAATAGGTCTTCGGTAATGAATTAGAATTTAAATTTCCAACAAGTAAATATCAAATATGTGGGGATTGCTTTTGTTTTGAACTTTTTTAATTTTTTTGAGAAAAATCATGATGGTTGGTATGAATTGTGACAAACCTTATGTTTTTGTGAAATTTCTCGGGCAGTTTTCAATATTTCTGAAAAAGGTCTGCGGTAATGAATTGGAAATTAAATTTCCAACACGTCAATACCAAATATGTGGGGATTGCTTTTGCTTTAAACTTTTTTAATTTTTTTGGGATAAATCATGATGGTTGGTATGGATTTCGACAAACCTTATGTTTTTGTGAAATTTCTCGGGCAGTTTTAAATACTTTTGGAAAAGGTCTGCAGTAATGAACTGGAAATTAAACTTCCAAGAAGTAGATACCAAATACGTGGGGATTGTTTTGTTTTAAACTTTTTTAATTTTTTTGGGAAAAATAATTATGGTTGGTATGAATTGTGTCAAACCTTATGTTTTTGTGAAATTCCTCGGGCAGTTTTAAATATTTTTAAAAAAGGTCTTCAGTAATGAGTTCCGTTAAGTAGGTCGCCTCCACGTGGTGCGGAGTGGGTAATGGCAAAAGATCTACATGATAGGAGGGATATAAGTCGAACAGCTCGCTGTCGGCTCCGTATTCTATCTTTTGGTCCAGGCGAATGTGGTAGGGGGGATTCAACAGAACAGCTTGCTGTAGGTTCCGTATCCTATCACAGTATTGTTTGTCCTAAAAGCTGGTATGGTCATGTTTCAGGCAGCCTTTAGGATAACAATAATTACTATCCAAGGGAGTCGTAAACCCGCAGTAATTCGCAAGTGTACGTACTACCTTCATGGTGACCTTAACAAAGTACGACCCTAGAGGAGAAAACCTTGTAAATAAAAGTCCCCAAATTCACGGTGAAACAGCATATGCCAAAGGATGAATGGTTAGTGGGTTACTAGCCGCTAATATGCGAACTCTGGATACCTGGCGACCTCCAGTTAAATACAGCCTTCCCCTTGTAATGCGGAGCTCTGCCAGGGGTGACTTTTCTTCTTGCGGTACTCGTGGGTTCAACTATGGAATTTAACGAAAATAATAAACAAGTGGCTGGTGCCTCCCCAAAGGCATCTACTTTAAAGGCGGAGACCTCAAATGTGAAGTTAGTGGCTAAGGACGCGACCGCTTCAAAGGTACAGGCTAGTAGATCTGGAGTAAAGGTTCCTTCCCAATCTATCCCGACAGGGAAGCTAGCCAGAGGAAAAGGTGTAAAACAATCCTCCAAACTCAGCAGCATAGAGGAAACTCAACTACCAGCAGAGCTGAGGCAGTTGACGCTGACTGATAATAAAAAAAGATTAAGCGGCTCAGGCCGTAGACGGTATTCATACCACCGTAATAATGGTAAGACCATTAAAGAAGCTTACGATCTTGCATGCCTTCCCATGCAAGATACCTTATCCCCTGCTCAAGTCCCGAAGAGGTTACGCACACCGTCAGAGACACCTCCGGACGTGCAGAATGTTAAGAAGAGGCAACGAACCTCGGAAAAAAAGGGCGTCAAGCATAGACCCGCAGCAGAGGCTCAGTCCTCCAGGCCGGGCACTAGCTATAATGACGTGGTAAAGGGGATTAGGATCGGTATTATCCATGCCGAACACCCACATCAAATGCTATCCGCTGAGCAGCTAGCTGCCAGTCAAAAATCCATCCTGGCTGCAATCCCAGCAGCAGCTAAAGAGGGGATCAACCCGCAATTTTGTGGCCTTAGCCTCAAACCGGGATGGATACTAATAACTTGCCTGGATGAGAAAACATCCAAATGGCTGGAGCAGATTGTACGAAAAGTAGCGGACGGGTCAACCAACATCAAGGCCGTCCGTGAGGAAAATATCCCGAAGGTGAAAGTTATCACGGGATTTTTTCCAGCTGAAGAGGGCTCAACAGAGGACATCCTCATCCTCATAGATTCGCAGAATCCTAGTCTCCGCGCAGCGAACTGGAGAGTACTTAACAAGCGGAAAGAAGGTACCTGCGCGGTGATCACATTCTCCATTGACTGCCAATCAATGGAGAAATTGAGGCAGATTGGGTTCAGGATTTGCTACAAATTCTCTGGCATCACACTCCGGCCAAAAATAAAGGAGAGGAACCGCGGCGAGCCGCCCGCCTCCAGTGATGTCAAAGACACCAACGAATAATCACCTCAAGGTGATTCAAGCAAACCTCCATCGAGCAGGAGCGGCCACTGACGTACTTACATGGAGGTTCGCTAAAGAGGAGTTCCAAGTGGCCCTGCTACAGGAACCTCGAGCTACCACAGGTAAGGTACTTGATATTCCTCAAATCTTAGGTAAGTTAATTTTTGACAAAAATAGTAACAGACCTAGAACTTCAATTCTTTTATCATCCAAAATTAGCTATCTAAACATTCCAATTTTCTTCCGAACAGATCTCGTAGCTGTACTGGTGAAACTACCAACCCCAGGGGGTTTTCAAGAGGTCATTATCGCCCCGGCCTACTTCCCTGGAGACGAGCTAGATGCTCCACCCAATGACATCATAGAGTTAATGGAATACAGCAAAAGCCATAAGCTACCAGTCATCCTGGGCTGTGATGTCAACGGCTACCATATAGTATGGGGTAGCAGAGATATTAACAAAAGAGGTGAGTCACTTTTAGAATATCTTTCTATTAACAACCTAGATATATTAAATAGGGGTAATTCCCCCACTTTCGTAAACAGTATAAGGCAGGAAGTACTTGACTTAACTATTGCAAGCCCCTGTATCACCCATAAATGTGTTAATTGGCTTGTTTCAAAGGCAGCTTCCTTATCCGACCATAAACACATCTGTTTTGAACTGCGTACTTCTCACGCTGTGAGCTGTGCAACGTTCAGAAATCCCAAGCGTACCAACTGCACTCAGTACCAAGAGACTCTTAGGTACGAACTAAACTATTCAGAGGCGACAATCAACAGCCCAGACTGCATTGACCTCCATGCCAACCAACTTGTCACAAGCATCATCAATGCTTTTGAACTAAGTTGTCCTATTTCACAAAAGACTCACTCTAAAGATGCACCATGGTGGAATAAGGAACTAGCGGACAAACGCAAAGAAACAAGGAAGATGTTCAACAGAGCAAAAACCTTCGATAACTGGGAAGAGTATAAATCCACCCTTACCGAATACAATAACCTTCTTAGGAAGTCTAAAAGGGAGTCATGAAGGAAGTTGTGTGAAGAGATCACAGATCTCACAGCGGCCTCCCGTTTACAAAGGTACTATCGAAAGATACTCCCGTAGATATCCGTTTGCTAGAGAGACAAGATGGTTCTCTAACAACAAGCAGCTCTGAAACACTAGAAGTCTTACTAGATACTCACTTTCCGGGCTGCAAACTCATAAACAACCCAGAAGATGAAGAGGCAGTAGCAGTAGGACTGCGTCCTATACCACGCAGTAGAAGCCTCGCAAATAAAATCTTCACTCCGGAAAGGATCAGAAGGGCAAGAAACAGCTTTAAACCCTACAAATCGGCCGGAGTTGACAAAATTTTCCCTGCACTCCTACAACAGGGATTGGAGATTCTTATGTCCAATATGCTAAAAATCTTCAAAGCCAGTTTTATATGGGGATATATCCCAACAGTTTGGAGGAAAGCTAAGGTGGTTTTCATACCAAAGGCAGGGAACCGTCCCATTGAAAACCCTAAATCATACCGCCCCATAAGTCTTAATAATAATAATAATAATAAAGTCCCACGCCACCTTTCCCCTCCTAATTCCGCACGTGAGGAGGACCATTCTTTATTATTATTTTCTGCATGAATGTATTGAGGTACAGTCATGCAAAGATATCAAGAAGTTTAGAGAAAAAAAGAAAAAATAATTAATGTAAAATATTGATAATGAAACTCATAAACCACTTGATACCTTCACCAATACCAGAAAGATACCTCCACCACTATCAGAAATAATAACAAAAAAAGACGAAAGCAAGGCACATAGGACATGCTTAGTACAAGCATTACAATAAAGACCAGAACCAATCAATTATTACTGCATTCAGACGTTGTAGTAATAGATTACCACCTGTATTGGGCTTCACTATTCTAAAAGAAAGTTACTACTTCCCTCCACTGTCATCCAATTACTACAGGTCAGAGTCAGGAAAATGTTATCCAGACCAGTAACTGATTGGTTAAAAATTATAAACATATATATAAATTAAATTAATAGAATAAAAACATATATACAAAAACCAAGCTCAAATTAAGAGACTATTGGCTATAGGCTTCACAGTTCTGAAAAGAACGCTACTACTTCCTTAAGCCGTCATCTAATAGGTCGAGCATACAATAGTATTTATAGTGCATTCACAGAAAAAGAAGTGAATTAGTCAATTAAAAATTAAAGTTCTTAAAATTAAATTAAAATTAAAATAAAAGTGTGACAAAACAAATTGATTGTATATACAAAAGCATATATACAAAACATGCAATTTTTACTGCATCCGGACGTTGTAGTAATAGATTACCACCTGCATTGGGGTTCACTATTCTAATAGAAAGTTACTACTTCCCTCCACTGTCATCCATTACTACAGGTCGGAGTCAGGAAAATGTTATCCAGACCAGTAACCAATTTGTAAAAAAGTATAAACATATATATAATTTAAATTAATAGAATAAAAACATATATACAAAAACGATGCTCAAATTAAGAGACTATTTGCTATAGGCTTCACAGTTCTGAAAAGAACGCTACTACTTCCTTAAGCCGTCATCTAATAGGTCGAGCATACAATAGTATTTATACTGCATTCACAGAAAAAGAAGTGAAATAGTCAATTAAAAATTAAAGATCTTAAAATTAAATTTAAATTAAAATAAAAGTGTGACAAAACAGATTGAATGTATATACAAAAGCATATATACAAAACATGCAAAAATCAATGAAAATTATTTTAGTAGCCTCTTTAGGACGTGTTTACTATACTGGAAGTCAAAAGACGCACAATTATTGACTTCCCTGAGCATTCGAGTAATAGGCTCATTTTTCCCATAGTCAGAACTGTGAAATTGTAGTTTGAACAAAGTCACCGACCTGAGCGAACGTGGATTAGCATTCAGGCACGTTCTACTAAGTAGATTGGGTGCGTCAATGGCGCCCATGAACACCTGATGGACAAATACGATGTCAGCAATTTCTCTGCGCCGTTGAAGTGTCTGTAAATCAATGAGCTTGAGCGGGTCAACGTATGGTGGTAAGTTGAAACGGTCAACCCAAGGCAGCCTACGAAGTGCAAACCTTAGGAATCTCCGTTGAACCGCTTCAATACGATGACAATGTATCTGTTGGTATGGAGACCAAACTTGACTAGCATATTCAAGTAAAGGTCTAACAAATGTCATGTACAAAGTCTTAGTAACAAATGGATCCGAAAACTCCTTGGACCAACGTTTCACGAAACCAAGCATTGAGTTCGCGCGGCCAACAATATTATCAAAGTGAGAGTGGAAATTAAGTGAGCTGTCGCAGATAACTCCCAAGTCACAAATTTTAGATACTTTAGGGACGTGCTCACCATTCAGATAATAGTCACGTGTTGGTGCTTGGCTACGTTTACGAGAAAACGTGATACTTTGACATTTGGTAACATTGAGTTCAAGCCGATTCATAGAACACCAAGTAGAAAATTTGTTCAATTCAGCCTGAAGAACAGCACTATCCAAAGTTGACGAAATTTGTTTCGAAATTTTCATGTCGTCAGCGTAAATATTAGTTTCCGCGTTATTAATAATTAGGGAAACGTCGTTTGTAGATAGTATAAAGATTAAAGGGCCAAAGTGGCTACCCTGGGGTACACCAGACTTAGCAATAAAAGAGTCAGAGAGTACAGAACGAAATAGTACCTTATAATTACGATCCCTAAGATAAGAATCCAACCAACACATAAAAACCTAGTGCACGTAATTTAAAGATAATTATAGAGTGAGAAAGTTTTATCAAATGCTTTACTGAAGTCAGTAGTAATAGCAACAACGTCAATGCCCTTTTCCATTGAATTGATAGTGCTAGAGACAGATTCAATAAGATTAGTAGTCGTAGAGCGGCCTTGAAGAAAACCGTGTTGACAGTCTGAGAAAAGTACTTTGCTGTTAAAGTAAAGACTGTCGTAAACTATACTTTCAAATAATTTCGGAATAGATGATAATTTAGCGATTGGCCTATAGTTACCAATATCAAGTTTGTCGCCCTTTTTGTGAGTTGGGATAATAAAAGATTCCTTCCAAAAGCTTGGAAAAATCCCCTCATACAGTGACCTTTGAAATAACTTGGTAAGAGGCTGAGCCAAACTATCACTGCATTTTTTTAAAATAACAGCTGGAAGACCATCTGGGCCAGAAGTAAAGTCATCTTTCAATTTATTTAATTTGTCGATAACAATCTCCAAGTTTATGCTAACGTCCACAAAAAATGTCAAAGGGTAATTATCTAAGTAATTGAAATAGTTCGCATCAGCACAAAGTCATTATTGCTAAAGGCATGGCTAAAAAAATTAGCGAACTAATTAGAAATTGCCTTAGAATCATTAGAGGACTGATTGTTATATTTCAATGAACAAGGAAAGCCATCGCATTTCTTTTTAAAGTTTATAAATTTCCAGAAGTTTTTCGGATTGGAAATAATGTCGAATTGCATTTGGCTTAAGTAGTCGGCATATAGGCTTTTAGATAAAACCGAAAATTCATTGACGACAAGAAGATAAGATAAATAATCAGCCTCAGATTTTGAAATTAGATACTTGTGCCAAAGCCTATTTCTACGGTTTCTTAAGGAACGAAGATCATTGTTGTACCAAGGCGGGGAAGACGAAAGATTTTTTTTCTTTGAAACAGGAACTGATTTTTCTACACACTCGAAAATCTTAGTATAGAAATTAGATATAGTGATATTAAGATTAGTACAAGGGTCAAGAATAGAGTTAAAGTCAAGATCACGAAGAAGGTTATTTAGTTTAGTGAAATCAATTTTACGAAAATTAAAGTAATAACAAGTATCGTTAGAGGAAAAGGAAAAATTACGTTGATAGGAGTAAGTAATAGATAAAGGTGGGTGGAAAGCATCAATCACAGAGAGAAATTGAGAGCTCTCAGCCACTACACAGTTAAGAGCGTCAGTAGAGAAGACTAAATCAAGTTGCCTGTTTAAATTGTTTAATATATTACTGATCTGGACTAGGCTTGAATCTGAAATATAATCAATGAATGTTGTCTCAATAATCGACAAAGCATTAGATGCGACAAAGTGTGAGTCGTCATCTGAGGGAATCCAAACAAGCCTAGGTAGATTGAAATCACCAAGAATCAGCATTTCATCATCAACCCCACGTATAGTGTGTAGAAAATCTACCGCACTAAGAAAATCCTTGTAATATTCAAGTGAGCTGGAAGGGTGGATATAACAATTCAAAATATAAAGGAAACTTCGTCCAATTGAGATCCGAATGCAAACTAATTCAGTTTTACCAGAATTAGGGAAAGTGATTAAACTAGAATCGAAAGATGACCTAACGGCAATGAGTACTCCACGACCCCCACTCTTGCCATCTTTACGGAAGACATTAAAGTCGGAGGCAAAGAGCTCATTGTCATTAAAGCCCTCACAAAGATTAGTTTCAGTCAGAGCATAGATTTCGAAAGGAAGTATTTGAGATTTAGAAAAAACATCTGAAGTTTTAGTACGAAGCCCCCTAACATTTTGGTAGTAAAGGGACAAAGTACTTAGTTTTTTGAAGTATTAGAAGATTTAAAGTTATTAATAGAAGCTAAAGTTGTTGGACGTGGCATAAACTCTTTGAAAAAAATACCCTTAGGCCAAAATTGATTGTCAAGTAATTTAGAAAAGTGCTCAATTGAAACTGTTATTTTAAAAGACGCAACGTGAGCGCTGTCTAGACTAATTTTCTTACATTTAATACAATTAATATTGATACCCGAAATCTTTTTCTTAATATG
This sequence comes from Empis livida, assembly GCA_963932195.1. Taxonomy (NCBI): domain Eukaryota; kingdom Metazoa; phylum Arthropoda; class Insecta; order Diptera; family Empididae; genus Empis; species Empis livida. The sequence goes on from CAWVQG010000034.1 coordinate 150,635, forward strand.
GGCAATCACCTCGTCCGTCGATGTTTCAGGATGAAAGCGCGAAGTAAAGATTGATTTTGGGTGAGATACAACACGGAGACTTGACATGGGGGCCGGATTAGAGACAACACTGTTAGCAGAATTATGCTGATTAGAAACGATTACAGTTTTATTATTAGATTTTCCTTTATTAGTTCTCCTATTCTTCCGCCTACGCGATTTCCGATTTCCAGTTGCAGTAGAAGGCGCAGATGAAGAAAGCGTTGTAGCCGATTGATTATTAGGAGGAGTGGGACTAGGAAAACGCATTTCATCAAATAATGAAATTTCATTAGTAACTTCCACTTCAGGTTGGGAGCCAGAAGTGGAAGGTATTTCCATAGTGTGCAATGGTGCACTATTTAATGAAGGTGCTGGAGCAACGGCCGAGCCCACGCCTCCTAAAAAATTAGAATTAATAGTCCTGAAACAAACCTCACAAGAGGAACTAAAATACTTGAAGTCAATCGATAATTTTTGCAAGAAATCAGAAACCTCGTCCGATTTTTTAAGATAATTTATGGAAAAATTATCTAGCCTACTAGAGTTTGTGGCCAAAAATTCATTAATTTTTTTTAGATCGAAGGAAGTGTTATGAAGTTCTGACTCAATACGCTGAATATTTTCGCCAAGAGACTCATGTAAATTGGAATCAAGACCGCTAATTAACTTCTCAGTTCTTGATAATTTCTTCACGAAATCAAATCCGTTAGTGGCAATAGTGCGAGTGTTAGAGTCAATGCCCTTTTAAACTGACTCGACAGCAGAAGATAAATCCAAGATTTGATTGGATAATAAATTAATTTTATTTTCAAGAGAAAAAAGACGATTATTACTCTCATCAAAGTTAGTCCTGAAAGAGAGAAATTCCCTTGAAAAGCTTTCTATTAATTCATTATTACGAGAAAGCAAAGTGCAAATATTATTTTTTTTACAATCTCCGCAAAGAAA